>JANCRA010000245.1:0-115017 GCA_024362935.1 Setophaga petechia
AATCTCACCTTTTTCTCCAGGATGGCTCCCCAGTCTCATCCTCACCTTTTTCTCCAGGATGGCTCCCCAATCCCAATCTCACCTTTTTTCTCCAGGATGGCTCCCCAATCCCATCCTCACCTTTTTTCTCCAGGATGGCTCCCCAATCTCGTTCTCACCTTTTTCTCCAGGATGGCATACCCCAATCTTAATATCACCTTTTTCTCCAGGATGTGTACCCCAATCTCACCCTTTTCTCCAGGATGGCTCCCCAATCCCAGTTCTCACCTTTTTCTCTATTCTCACCTTTTTCTCCAGGATTGCGTACCCAGACCCCCCAATCTCAACCTCACCCTTTTCTCCAGGATGGCTCCCCAATCTCACCTTTTTCTCCAGGATTGCATACCCAGCACTGGACCATGACTCACCTTTTTCTCCAGGATGGCGCACCCCAATCTCATTCTCACCTTTTTCTCCAGGATGGCTCCCCAATCTCACCTTTTTCTCCAGAATGGCTCCCCAATCTCATCCTCACCTTTTTCTCCAGGATGGCCCCCCAGTCTCATCCTCACCTTTTTTCTCCAGGATGGCTCCCCAATCCCAATCTCACCTTTTTCTCCAGGATGGCTCCCCAATCTCAATCTCACCTTTTTCTTCAGGATGGCTCCCCATCCTCACCTTTTTCTCCAGGATGGCTCCCCAATCCCATCCTCACCTTTTTCTCCAGGATGGCCCCCCTTGCCCAATCTCACCTTTTTCCCCAGGATGGCTCCCCAATCCCAATCTCACCTTTTTCCCCAGGATGGCTCCCCAATCCCAATCTCACCTTTTTCTCCAGGATGGCCCCCCATCCTCCACCTTTTTCCCCAGGATGGCCCCCCATATTCACCTTTTTCTCCAGGATGGCCCCCCATATTCACCTTTTTCTCCAGGATGGCTCCCCAATCCCATCCTCAACCTTTTTCTCCAGGATGGCTCCCCAATCCCAATCTCACCTTTTTCTCCAGGATGGCTCCCCAATCCCATATTCACCTTTTTCCCCAGGATGGCTCCCCAATCCCATATTCACCTTTTTTCTCCAGGATGGCTCCCCAATCTCAATCTCACCTTTTTCTCCAGGATGGCGTACCCCGCGTCGGCCGCCGCCGCCTCCCTGCGCTCGTCCTCGCGCGGGGCCGGGGGGGGCCCGGAGCTGCGGCCGCTCTCGCGCTGCTTGTTCAGACTGCGCGCCCAGCGCTCCATGTCCTTGGCAATCTGGGGACACGGGGTGAGGGGGCACCCAGGGGACCACCCCAGAGTGACCAGGGACACCCAGGGACACCCCAGAGTGACCAGGGACACCCAGGGACACCCAGGGGACACCAGGGACAGCCCAGAGTGACCAGGGACACACAGAGACCCCCAGGGACGCCCCAGAGTGACCAGGGGCACCCCAGAGCGACCAGGGGCACCCAGGGACACCCCAGAGTGACATGGGGCACCCAGGGGACACCAGGGACACCCCAGAGCGACCAGGGGCACCCAGAGATACCCAGGGACAGCCCAGACATGGCCAGGGGCACCCAGAAATGCCCCAAAGGCACCCAGGGACACCCCAAAAGCACCCAGGGATACCAGGGACAACCCCAGAGTGACCAGGGACACCCAGGGGACACCAGGGACACCCCAGAGTGAGCAGAGACCCCCAGAGACCCCCAGGGACACCCCGGGGACACCCAGGGGACACCAGGGACACCCCAGGGGCACCCAGGGGACACCAGGGATACCCCAGAGTGACCAGGGACACCCAGGGGACACCAGGGATACCCCAGGGACACCCCAGAGTGACCAGGAGCACCCAGGGGCACCCAGAGACCCCCAGGGACACCCCCGAGGGACCAGGGGCACCCAGGGGACACCAGGGACACCCAAGGGACACCAGGGATACCCCAGAGCACCCAGGGACCCCCAGGGACACCCCCGAGTGACCAGGGGCACCCAGGGGACACCAGGGACACCCAAGGGACACCAGGGATACCCCAGAGCACCCAGGGGCACCCAGAGACCTCCAGAGGCAACCAGGGACACCCCAGAGTGACCAGGGACACCCAGGGGATACCAGGGGGACCCCAGAGTGACCAGAGATACACAGAGACCCCCGGGACACCCCAGGGATACCCCAGGGGCACCCAGAGACATCCAGAGACCCCCCCAAAAGCACCCAGGGGACACCAGGGACACCCCAGAGTGACCAGGGTTTCCCCCCCATTTTTTAGGGTTTCCCCCCCATTTTTAGGATTCCCCCTAGTTTTTAGGATCCCCCCATTTTTAGGATTCCTCCCATTTTTAGGGTTTCCCCCGATTTTTAGGATTCCCCCCCATTTTTAGGGTTTCCCCTCCCATTTTTAGGGTTTCTCTCCCCCATTTTTAGGATTCCCCCTAATTTTTAGGGTTTCCCCCCCATTTTTAGGGTTTCTCCATTTCTCCATTCTCATCTTTAGGGTTTCCCCCCCCCATTTTTTGGAGTTTCTCTCCCTAATTTTTACAGTTTCCCCCCATTTTTAGGGTTTCCCCCCCCATTTCTAGGGTTCCCCCCCCATTTTAGGGTTTTCCCCCCATTTTTAGGGTTCCTCCCCCCCATTTGTAGGATTCCCCCCATTTTTAGGGTTTCCCCCCCATTTTTAGGGTTTCTCCACTCATTTTTAAAGATTCCCTCCCGTTTTTAGGGTCCCCCCCCTCACCTGCTGGGCCGTTTTGGTTTTGTGCTTCTCCTTTTTGTCCTTGGGCTCTTTTGGGGTGCCGGGGGTGCCCGGGGGTCCCGGGGGGGGCTCGGCGGGGGGGGCGGCCACGTAGGTGCGTCTGTCCCCGTCCCAGTACAGGTACTGCCCCGCCCCTGCGTCGTAATAGTACTGCAGGGGGTTAGGGGGGGTCAGCACCCCAAAACCGACCCGTGGAAACCCAAAAAATCATCCCTTGGTAACCCCAAAATCATCCCTCGGTAACCCCAAAAATCGTCCCTTGAAACCCCGAAAATCGTCCCCTGGAAATTCTAAAAATCATCCCTCGGTAACCCCAAAAATCACCCCTTAGCAACCCCAAAAAATCATCCCTTGGAAATCTTAAAAATCATCCCTTGGAAACCCCAAAACTGACCCTTGGAACCCCAAAAATCATCTCTCAGAGCCCCCAGAAATCATCCATTGGTAACCCCAAAAATCATCCCTTGGAAACCCCAAAAATCATCCCTTGGAAACCCCAAAAATCATCCCTTGGAAACTCCAAAAGTGACCCTTGGAACCTCAAAAATCTCTCCTTGAAACCCCAAAAATCATCCCTTGAAAACCGCAAAAATCATCCCTTGGAAGCCCCAAAACCGACCCTTTGTTCCCCAAAAAATTCCCCCTTGAAACCCCAAACCCAACACTTTGTACCCCAAAAATCATCCCTCAGAGTCCCCAAAAATCATCCCTTGGAAACTCCAAAAAACATCCCTTGGTAACCCTAAAAATCATCCTTTGGAAACCTTAAAATTGACCCTTAGAACCCCAAAAAATCCCCCCTTGAAACCCCAAACCCGACCCTTTGTACCCCAAAAATGCCCCCTTGAAACCCCAAAAATCATCCCTTGGAAACCCCAAAAATCATCCCTTGGAAACTCCAAAACTGACTCTTGGAACCTCAAAAATCATCCCTTGGTAACCCTAAAAATCATCCTTTGGAAACCTTAAAATTGACCCTTGGAACCCCAAAAATCATCCCTTAGACCCCCCGAAAATCATCCCTTGGAAATCCTAAAATTCATCCTTGGAAACCTCAAAACTGACCCTTGGAACCCCAAAATCATCTCTCAGAACCCCAAAAATCATCACTTGGGACCCCCCAAAAATCCCTCCTTGAACCCCAAAAATCATCCCTTGGAAAACCCAAACCCGACCCTTTGTACCCCCAAAATAATCCCTTGAAACCCCAAAAAACATCCCTTGGAAACCCAAGTTTCCATTTTTTTTTCCCAAAACTTGGCTTTTTACACCCCAAATTGTACCCCGGATTTTGAAGGACCCCAAATTCCTCCCCCTGCACCCCCAAAGCCCCAAACCCCACTCTACACCCACTCTTTTACTCTTAAAATACAATTTTCAGGTCTAAAATTTCCATTATTTTTTGCCCAAATTTCCATTTTTTTGCCCAAAACTTGGCTTTTTACACCCCAAATTTTACCCCGGATTTGTGGGGGACCCCAAATTCCTCCCCCTGCACCCTAAACCCCAACCCCCACCCTAAACCCAAAACCCCAAAACCTCCCACCCTTAAAATACCATTTTCAGGTCTAAAATTTCTATTTTTCACCCAAACTTCGAATTTTTTCACCCCAAATTTTTGGGGAACCCCAAATTCCTCCCCCTGCACCCCCAAAACCCCCAAACCCCACTCTAAACCCACTTTTTTACTCTTAAAATACAATTTTCAGGTCTAAAATTTCCATTATTTTTGCCCAAATTTCCATTTTTTTGCCCAAAACTTCGCTTGTTTACACCCCAAATTTTACCCCGGATTTTTGGGGGACCCAAAATTCCGCACCCCAAAACCCCAAACCCCAACCCCCACCCAAAACCCCCAAAACCTCCCACCCTTAAAATACCATTTTCAGGTCTAAAATTTCTATTTTTTCACCCAAACTTCGAATTTTTTCACCCCAAATTTTTGGGGAACCCCAAATTCCTCCCCCTGCACCCCCAAAACCCCCAAACCCCACTCTAAACCCACTTTTTTTACTCCTAAAATACTATTTTCAGGCCTAAAATTTCCATTATTTTTGCCCAAATTTCCATTTTTTTTGCCCAAAACTTCGCTTTTTACACCTCAAATTTTACCCCGGATTTTTGGGGGACCCCAAATTCCTCCCCCCCCGCACCCCAAAACCCCAATACCTGGGAGTGGGGGTCGTAGTAGAGCCCCGTGAGGGGGTCGTAGTAATACCCCGAGGTCTCGTCGTACTGGTAGGTGGAGACGTCAGGCACGGCTGGGGGGGCACAGGGGGGGATTTTTGGGGGTCCCCAAAATTTTTGGGGGTCCCCAAAATGTTTGGGGTCGTTCCCCAGGATCCCCCCAAAAATTCCCCAAGGGTAGGGGGAGTTTGGGGGTTTGGAAGGATTGGGATTGGAACTGGAAGGGCCAAAAATTGATCCCAAATTCCTCCCAAAATTCTCCCAAAATTCCCCCCATAATCCCCAAAAAATTCTCCCCAAAATTCCCCCCAAAATTCCCCCCCAAATCCCCGAAAAATTCCCCCCCCAAATTTCACCCCAGGATACCCCAAAATCCCCCACCCCAATTTCTCCAAAATTCCCCCAACGCCGCCCCCCCAGGATGCCCCAAATTTTGCCCCAAATCCCCCCAAAATCCCTCCCAGGACCCCCCCAAATCCCCCCAAAATCCCCCAGGACCCCCCAAAATCCCCACCAGGACCCCCCAAATCCCCCCAGGATCCCCCAAATCCCCCCAGGACCCCCCAAATCCCCCTGAAATCCCCCCAAATCCCCCCCAGGGCCCCCAAACCTCCCTCAGGACCCCCAAATCCCCCCACAGGACCCCCCAAATCCCCCCCAGGACCCCCCAAATCCCCTCCAGGACCCCCCAAATCCTCCTGAAATACCCTCAAATTCCCCCCAGCACCCCCCAAACCTCCCCCAGGACCCCCCAAATCCCCCCACAGGACCCCTCAAAATCCCCCCAGGACCCCCCAAATCCTCGCAAAATTCCCCAAATCCCCCCCAGGACCCTCCAAATTTCTCCAAGAACCCTCCAAAATTCCACCCCAAAGCCCCCCACAATCCCCCCAGGACTCCCCAAATCCCCCTGAAATCCCCTCAAATCCCCCCCAGAATGTCCCAAACCTCCCTCTGGACCCCCCAAATCCCCCCAGCACCCCTAAATCCCCCCCAGGACCCCCCAAATCTCCCTGAAATCCCCCCAAATCCCCCCCAGACTTTCCCAAACCTCCCTCAGGACCCCAAATCCCCTCCAGGACCCCCCAAATCCCCCTTAAATCCCCCCAACCCCCCCCCCAGAATGTCCCAAACCTCTCTCAGGACCCCCCAAATCCCCCCCAGTACCCCCCGCAATCCCCCCAGGACCCCCCAAATCCCCCTGAAATCCCCCCCTGGGCCCCCCAAACCTCCCTCAGGACCCCCCAAATCCCCCCCAGTACCCCCCGCAATCCCCCCAGGACCCCCCAAATCCCCCTGAAATCCCCTCAAATCCCTCCCAGGACCCCCCAAAACCCCCCAGACCCCTCCCCCACTCACGGTACTGCCCGTAGCCGTCGCTGCTGGGGGGGGCGGCCGGGGGGGGCCCCGTGGGGGCCGAATTTGGGGTCTCGGCCTTGAGGGGTCCCGAGTAGGCCTGGGGAGGAGGGGGAGCACCCCAAAATTAACCCCCCCCACCCCCAAAACCCCCCCTGAACACCCCAAACCCCCCCCTGAAAACCCCCATCCCTTTCTGGGCACCCCCCATGTCAATTTAAGCCCCCCCCCCATTTTCAGCCCCCCCCCCCATTTTTGACAATTTTGGGGTCTCCCCCCCTGCTTAAGGACCCCCCTCAATTGCCCACCCCAAGTTTTGAGGGTTCTCTCTCAATTTTAAGACCCCTCCCCTCAATTTTTGGGGTCTTCCGTGGAGTTTTAGGACCCCTCCCTAGTTTTTGGCTCCTTTTTCTTCCCCCCCACAATTTTTGGGGTCCCCTCTCAATTCCACGACCCCTCCCCTCAATTTTTTTGGGTTCCCCTAAATCTTGGGGACCCCTCCCCAATTTTAGCTCATTTTCCTTCTCCTTCCCCCCAATTTTTGGGGGACCCCTCTCAATTTCATGACCTCTCCCCTCATTTTTTTGGGGTACTCCAAATTTCAGGATCCGTCCCCAGTTTTAGCTCCTTTTCCTTCCTCTCCCACCCCAATTTTTGGGGTCCCCTCTCAATTTTAAGACCCCTCTCCTCAATTTTTGGGGTCCCACCTGGCCGGGGGGTCCCGTGGGTGTCGCCGCGGGGGTCTCGGCGGTGGGGGAGGGGTAGGGGGCGGAGCCCGGGGTGGCGCGGGGGGGGAAGGGCCCCCCCCCTGCTGCCCCTCCCCCCCCTCCCCCCGCGGGGTCCTGGGGCGGCTCCTCCGGACCTGCAGGGGGCGCCAAAGTGACGTCACTGGGGGAGGGGGACACACCTAGGGACACCTGAGAAGGGAAGGGGACACACCTGGGGACAGCTAGGGACACCTGAGAGGGGGAGAGACACACCTGGGGACACCTGGGGAGGGGAGGGGACACACCTGGGGGCACCTGAGAGGGGGAGAGACACATCTGGGGACACCTGGAGAGGGGAAGGACACACCAGGGGAACATGTGGGGATACCTGGAACAGCTGGGGATACCTGGGGGGGCCGGGGAGTGGAGGGGCTACACCTGAGGACACCTGGAAACATCTGGAGGAAGCTGGGAACACCTGGGGACACCTGAGAAGGGGAGGGGCCACACCTGGGAGCACCTGGAGGGGAGGAACACACCTGGGGACACCTGGGAAGGGGCTGGGAGCACCTGAGAAGGGGAGGGGCCACACCTGAGGGGGGTGAAGGCCACACCTGGGAACACCTGGAGGGGATTGAGGACACTGAGAGATACCTGGAAGGGGAGGAACTCACACCCAGAAACACCTGGGGAGAGAGGGGACCACACCTGGGAACATCTGGGGAGTGATGGAACCACACCTGGGAACATCTGGGGAGGGAGGGGACCACACGTGGGGACACCCTGGAGGGAGAAGGTCACACCTGGGCACACCTGGGGACAGGGACCACACCTGGTTTGGTGCCAGCACTCACCGGGGGCGGGGCCGTCAGCCTTGGCAGGGGCGGGGCCAGGCAGGGCGGGGCCGGGGGGCGGGGCCGAGGCGCCTTTCAGGTAGGCGGGGCTGTAGAGGGCGGGGCCAGGCCCGGGGAAGGGCTCCTCTGATTGGTAGAAGCCGCTGAAGTCAGTGCTTGGCTCCTCCCCCCCTGCCCAGGGCGTGTCCCCACCTGGGGCTGCCTGGGGGGAAATGTAAAGATTTTAAATATTAGAAATTTTAAACATCTTATACTTAAAATTCAGACTTAAAGGAAAATATTTGGTTTTTAATGAAACCATGTTATTTAATACATCATTATATATAGATATTTAAATGCACAAGTACAGAAACCTACATTACTTCTTATTACTCCTTATATTAATTATATTATATTATATTATATTATATTATATTATTCTTTATCATGTTATATTATTTTTATTACTGCATACAATACATTTGCATTATATGTATTTTAAATGTATTTATATTATTCTATGCAATACATAACCCTACTTTTATTAACATAAAAACACACTTGTATGTTCATATATTATTATAGAATCATGCATTACTTCACACTATATAATACACGTTCTGTTTTATATACACTTACAAACAAATTAGACTGCCTACAAACAACATAAAGAAATAAATTACGAACTTTAAATCAAGCAAATTAAATAAAATAAGTAACTTTTAAAAAATAAATTATAGGACATTGTGCAAAAAGTCATATCACCCACCCGTGACAGTGCCTACCCATGCAGGTGTGCCCCTCACCTGTTACAGTGCCCCTCACCTGCCCAGGTGTGCCCTCACCTGTGACAGTGCCCCTCACCTGCCCAGGTGTGCCCCTCACCTGCCCAGGTGTGCCCTCACCTGTGACAGTGCCCCTCACCTGCCCAGGTGTGCCCTCACCTGTGACAGTGCCCCTCACCTGTTACAGTGCCCCTCACCTGCCCAGGTGTGCCCTCACCTGTGACAGCGCCCACTGGGCAGCAGCGATGGCCGTGGAGGCGACAGAGGCGGCGCTGGCGCGGGGGGGGCCCCTCCCCAGGCCCCGCCCCCTGCACGTCCCTGGGGGCGGAGCTTCATGTTAGAGGCGTGGCTTGATGCCTGGGAGGAGCTGGGTGGGAGGGGCCAAAGGACAGTAGGGGTGGGGCCTGTTTGATAACTGGGTGTGGCTTTTTAGGGGGTGTGGCATGTGTGGGGTAGGGCTTAAGGAATTGGGCGGGGCTTAAGTGATCAGGAACAGTTAGAGGTATTGGGGTGGGGCTGTGGGCGGGGCTTGGGCTGTGGGCAGGGCCCATGCCAGGTGCAGTGCCACGCCCAGGTGTGGTGCCACACCCAGCTGTTGTGCCACGCCCAGGAGCAGTGCCTGTGCTCAGGCATGGTGACACACCCAGGCACGGTGCAACGCCCAGGTGGGGTGCCACGCCCAGGTGTGGTATCACCCCCACGTGCAATGCCACGCCCAGGTGTGGTGCCACGCCCCCTCACCTCTTGGAGCCCTTGGCGAACTCCACGTTGATGCTCTTGCCGTCGATGTGCAGCGGGGGGTGCAGGGCCTGCAACATCTGCAGCAGCTGCGCAGCCTCCTGCAGGGCATGGGCGGGGCATGGGCAGGGGGCACCGGGGTCCAGGTGGTGCCACCCTTACCACCCGCCTTGGTCCCTCCTGGTCCCTCCCAGTGCCCCCAGTCCCTCCAGTTCCCTGCCCAGTCCATCCCAGTGCCCACCACATGTCAATCTGTGTGCTGCACACGGTGGAGCCCAGCAGGCTGTGCCCATCCCAGTGCCCCCCCAGTGCGTCCCAGTCCTCCCAGTTCCTCTAGCTGCCCCCAGTCCCCTTTGAGCCCCCCAGTTCCCTCCATCCCTTCAATCCTATCCCAGTCCCTCACAGCTCTCTGAGTCTCTCCCATTGCCCCCCGACCCCCAGTCCCTCCCAGTCCCTCCACTCCCCTCAGTACCCCCAGTGCTCCCAGTCCCTCCCAGTGCTCCCAGTCCTTCCCAGTCCCCCCAGTACCACGATGGTGCTGAGCTGCACAAAGGCGAAGCTGCGGTTCAGCTGCGTTTGCCAATCTTTGATCACGCCCCAGTTCCCCCCAAATCCCCGTCCCTCCCAGTTCCCCCCAGTCCCTCCCAGTTCCCCCAGTTCTCCCAGTCCCCTCAGTCCCCCCAGTCCCTCCCAGTCCCCTCAGTCCTTCCCAGTCCCCCCAGTATCACGATGGTGCTCAGCTGCACGAAGGCGAAGCCGCGGTTCGGCTGCGTTTGCTGATCTTTGATCATGTGCCCCAGTTCCCCCCAAATCCCCGTCCCTCCCAGTTCCCCCCAGTCCCTCCCAGTTCCCCCAGTCCCCTCAGTCCCCCCAGTCCCCCTAGTGCTCCCAGTCCCACGATGGTGCTGAAGCTGTGGTTCAGCTGCGTTTGCTGATCTTTGATCATGCCCCAGTTCCCCCCAAATCCTCCAGTCCTACCAGTTCCCCCCAGTCCCTCCCAGTCCCCTCAGTCCTTCCCAGTCCCCCCAGTACCACGATGGTGCTGAGCTGCACAAAGGCAAAGCCGCGGTTCAGCTGCGTTTGCCGATCTTTGATCACGCCCCAGTTCCCCCCAAATCCCCTAGTCCTACCAGTTCCCCCAGTCCCTCCCAGCGCTCCCAGTTCCCCCCAGTGCTCCCAGTCCCCCCAGTGCTCCCAGTACCACGATGGTGCTGAGCTGCACGAAGGCGAAGCCGCGGTTCAGCTGCGTTTGCCGATCTTTGATCACGCGCACGTTGGCGGCCGAGAGCGCGGCGAAGGGGGCGAGGGCGGCCAGGATGGACTCCAGGCTGCTCTGGGGGTGCAGGTTCCGCAGGATGATGGCTGGGGGGACAGCACGGGCACCTGGGCACACCTGGGGCCACCTGGGCACACCTGGGGGCACCTGCAGGAATACCTGAGCACACCTGGGGGCATCTAGGGGCACCTGAGCACACCTTGGGGGACCTGAGCACACGTGGAGGCACCTGCAGGAACACCTGAGCACACCTGAGGGCACCTGGGCACACCTGTGGGCACCTGGGCACACCTGGGGATTCCTGAAGATATCTCAGGATACCTGAGGACGCACCTGGGGATACCTTGAGACACCTCAGGATACCTGGGGACACACCTGGGCACACCTGCAGATACCTCAAGATACCCAGGGGCACACCTGGGCACACCTGGGATTACCTGGGGACACCTGGGGACACCTGGGCACACCTAGGAGGACACTGGGCACACCTAGGGACACCTGAAGAAACACCTGAAGAACACCTGAATTCCTTCAGCGTGCCCCACAAAGACCCCAGACCCACCCAAAACCACCCAGGACCTCCAAATCCATCCCAAAATACCCCCAAAATCCCCCCAAAAAATCCCCCAAAATTCCCCCCGACCCCCCCTGGCCCTGCACTCACTGTCGTTGGCGTTGTCAGCTCCGGGCTCGGTGCCCCCCTGGGACCCCCCGGGGGGACCCCCGAGGGTGGGGCCGTAGGGCTGGGGGAGGGGCAAGAGCCCCCCTCCCCCACCTGGAACCAGCTCTGGCCGGGGACCCCCCGGACCCCTCTGCTCGGCCTCTGCACCCCAAAAAAAAAAACCCCAAAATCAGGGATTGAACCACTCAAAAAACCCCAAAATCAGGGACTGAACCTCTCAAAAAACCCCAAAATCAGGGATTGAACCTCTCAAAAATCCCCAAAATCAGGGATTGAATCTCTCAAAAAACCCCAAAATCAGGGATTGAATCTCTCAAAAAACCCCAAAATCAGGGACTGAACCTCTCAAAAAACCCCAAAATCAGGGACTGAACCTCTCAAAAAACCCCAAAATCAGGGATTGAACCCCCCAAGAAACCCCAAAATCAGGGACTGAACCTCTCAAAAAGTCCCAAAATCAGGGATTGAACTTCCCATAAAAACTAAAGACCCTCCAAAAAACCCCAAAAATCAGGGATGGAACCCCAAAAAGAACCCCACAAAACCCCCAAACAACCCAAAAAACCCCAAATCAGAGATTGAAACCCCCAGCAAAAAAAATCCAAACCAGGAACTGAACCCCAAAAATCAGTGATGGAACCCCAAAAAACCCCCAGAAAACCCCAAAATCAATGATCAAACCTCAAAACTGGGGATTCAACCCCAAATCCAGGGGCTCCCCTGCATGCTGGGGGGCACCCCAATAATTGTGGGGAGTTTTGAGGCATTTTAGAGCATTTAGAAGAGTGTTCCCTGAAGTTTTGGGGTAAAATCTTGGGATTTGGGGTCACTCACCGGCTTTGGGGACGCCACACTTGAAACATTTCTCACGGCGCTTGAAGTTCTGCACCCCGCACTGGGAACCCCAAAAATGTCAGAGCCCAAAAATGTCACACCCCAAAACTGCTGCACCCCAAAATGTCACAGCCCAAAACTGCTGCACCCCAAAATGTCACAGCCCAAAACTGCTGCACCCCAAAACATCACACCCCAAAACTGCTGCACCCCAAAATGTCACAGCCCAAAACTGCTGCACCCCAAAATGTCACAGCCCAGAACTGCTGCACCCCAAAATGTAACACCCCAAAACTGCTGCACCCCAAAACCTCACACCCCAAAACTGCTGCACCCCAAAATGTCACTCTCCAAAATGTCACAGCCCAAAATGTCACAGCCCAAAATGTCACAGCCCAAAAATGTCAGCCCCAAAACTGCTGCACCCCAAAATGTCACACCCCAAAAATGTCACACCCCAAAATGTCACACCCCAAAACTGCTGCACCCCAAAATGTCACAGCCCAAAAATGTAACACCCCAGAACTGTCCCGCCCCAAAATTGCCAAATCCCAAAACCACCCTGGACCCCCAAACCCATCCCCAGAACACCTCAAATTGCAGCACCCCAAAACCTTTCAACCCCACCAAACCCCCCCCTAGGACCCCCAAAAATCCCTCCATGAACCCCCAAATTCCCCCCGGTGCCACCCACCTTGGCACAGAGCCAGTCCTCGTTGATTTTGGGTTTGGGGTCGCTGTAGTGCAGGGACACGCGGTGCCCCAGCAGGGTCAGCCCAGCCTGGGGGGCACAGCGGGGTCAGGGGGGGTACAGGGACACAGGGTGACCCCAACCTGGCCCGGGGGGGCACAGGGGGGGCACCAGGACACAAATCTGGGGGGCACCAGGGCTGGAATTGGGGGGCATTAAGGTTGGAATTCAGGGGCACCTGGGAGGCACCAGGATGTGAATCTGGGGGGCACCAGGGGACCCCCAAACTGTGAACCAGGGCAGTGTCAGGGCTGGAATTTGGGGAGCACCAGGACTCGCTTTGAGGAGCACCAGGGGGGCACCAGGACTGGAATTGGGGGGCACCAGGGTTGGAATTCAGGGACAAGTGGGGGGCACCAGGACACAAATCTGGGGGGCACCAGGGCTGGAATTGGGGGGCACCAAGGTTTGAGGTGGGGACACCAGAGCTTGTCCTAAGGGCCACCAGTGCTGGAATTTGGGGACACCTGGGGGGCACCAAGATGCAAATATGGGGGGCACCAGGGCTGAAATTTGGGGGCACCTGGGGGGCACCAGGACACAAATCTGGAGGGGCACCGGGGCTGAAATTTGGGGACATCAAGATTCACTTTGAGGAGCACCAGGAAGGCACAAACCCATAAATCTGTGGGGTACCAAGATGGGCACCAGGATATGAAATGGGGGCACCAGGACATGAACCAGGGGGGCACCAGAGCTGGAACTGGGGGGGCACCAGGGCTGGAACTGGGGGGCACCAGGACACGAACCAGGGGGGCACCAGGGGGGCACCAGGGTGTGAATCTTGGGGTCACCAGGAGCGCACCAAAGCTGGAACTGGGAGCACCAGGACACGAACCAGGGGGCACCAGGATCTGAATCTGGGGGGCACCAGGACACAAACTGGGGGGCACCAGAGCGTTAGTTTGGGGTGCCAGGGCTGGAATTCGGGGGGGGACACCAGGAGCTGTTCTGAGGGGCACCCAGGGGGCACCAGGATGTGAAATGGGGCACCAGAGCTCATCCCAGATGGCACCAGCAGCTGTACTGGGAACACTGGGACACACACGAGGCTCCTGTGCCCATCGCTCACCACGGGGACACAGCCACCAGTACAGACCAGTACGGACCAGTATGAACCAGTGCAGACCAGTACGGACCAGTACAAACTGGTATGCACCAGTACAAACCAGTACAGACCAACACCACCTCTTAGACCCTGCCCCTGTCCCTCCTCCACCCGCTTGGCATCTCCCCCAACCTCTCTGCCCCTCCCTCTTTTCATTGGCCCCTCCCCCTTTTGATTGCCCCACCCCCCTTTTCATTGGCCCCTCCCTCTTTTGATCCCTCCCTCCTTTTGGTTGCTCCCGCAGCTGTTGGCAAGTCCCTCACCCCTACCCCTTTTTATTGGTCCGTCCCTCACCTGTTGCCCCTCCCCCTTTTCATTGGCCACTCCCCCTTTTTCATTGCCCCTCCCTTTTCATTGCCCCTCCCCTTTTCATCGCCCCCTCCCCCTTTTGATTGCCCCACCCCCTTTTCATTTGCCCCTCCCTCTTTTGATCCCCCCCTGCTTTTGGTTGCTCCCCCAGCTGTCGGCAAGTCCCTCACCAAGTCCCTCACCCCTACCCCTTCTTATTGGTCCCTCCCTCACCTGTTGCCCCTCCCCCTTTTCATTGGCCACGCCCCCTTTTTCATTGCCCCCTCCCCCTTTCATTGGCCCCTCCCCTTTTCATTGGCTCCTCCCCCTTTTCAATCGGCCCCTTCCCCACCTGGTTGGCCTCCATCCACCTGGCCGCCTCCTGCACGTGATGGAATTCCACGAAGGCGAATCCACGGCTCTGACCTGGAATGGGCCACGGGGGAGGGGGGGGATGGGGGGCACCCATGGGTGCTCTGGGACCCCCTGGGGAGGGGGTGGGGGGTGGGGACGGGACAGGGCACCCAGAGACCCGCTGGGGTGGGGGCAGGGCACCCATGGGTGGTGCTGGAACCCCTGAGGGACCCCCCATAAGGTGAAGCCTATGGGTGCTCCTGGTGCCCCTCCAGAGCCTGGGTGCCCCCTGAGCTGGGCTGGCACCCCTGGGTGACCCTAAAGGTGGGCTGGCACCCCTGGGTGCCCCCTGAGCTGGGCTCAGCACCCCTGGGTGCCCCTAAAGTTAAGCTCAGCACCCCTGGGTGCTCCTGGGGAGGCGGCTGGCACCCCTGGGTGCCCCTTAGGCTGAACATGGGAACGGGTCTGGCACTCCTGGGTGTCTCCAGACTGGGCTCACCACCCCTGGGTGCTCCTGAGGAAGGGTCTGGGGAGGGGTCTGGCACCCCTGGGTGCCCCTGTGGAAGTGTGTGGCACCCCTGGCTGCCCTTTAGGCTGAAGATAGGCACAGGTCTGGCATCCCTGGCTTTGGATTTGGCACCCCTGGGTGCCCCCCGAGTCTGGCACAGCACCCCTGGGTGCTCCTGAAGAAGAGACAAGCACCCCTGGGTGCTCCTGAAGAGGCAAAGAGCACCTCTGGGTGCTCCCTAAGGACAAGACTGACACCCCTGGGTGCCCCTAAAATGGGATCAAGAGCCTTGGGTGCCCCTCAAGTGTGGTGCAGCACCCCTGGGTGCTCCCGGGGAGGGGATCAGCACCCCTGGGTGCTCCTAAAGAACAGACTGGCACCCCTGGGTGCCCCTAGAGAGGGGATCAGCACCCCTGGGTGCTCCTGAGGAAGTGACAGACACCTCTGGGTGCCCCTAAAGATCATGTCGGCACCCCTGGGTGCCCCTAGGAAGGGGATCAGCACCCCTGGGTGCTGCTAGAGATGGGACTGACACCTCTGGGTGCCCCTAGGGAGGGGACAGGCAGTCCTCAGCGTTCCCAAAGACAGGATGAGCACCCCTGGGTGCTCCCTAAAGGCAAACCTGGCACCCCTGGGTGCCCCTGGGGAAGGGACAGACACCCCTGGGTGTCCCTGGGGAGGGGACAGACACCCCTGGGTGCCCCTAAAGACAGACCTGGCACCCCTGGGTGCCCCTGGGGAAATGATGAGCACCCCTGGGTGCTCCTGGGGAGGGGAAAGACACCCCTGGGTGCCCCTGGGGAATGGGATCAGTGGCCCTGGTGCCCTTCCAGTCCAGTGCAGCACCCCTGGGTGCCCCCTAAGCCTGCCAGAAACATCCCTGTGTGCCCCTAGGGAGGGGACAGGCACCCCTGGGTGCCCCTTGGAAGGGATTGGCACCTCTGGGTGCCCCTAAGGAGGGGACAGACACCCCTGGGTGCCCCTAAGGAACAGGACAAGCACCCCTGGGTGCACCTAGAGATGACATTGGCACCCCTGGGTGCCCCTGGGGATGGGACCAGCACCCCTGGGTGCTCCTAGTGAGGAGACAGGCATCCCTGGGTGCCCCCTGAGTCTGGAACAGCACCCCTGGGTGCCAGCAGAGAGAGGACAGGCACCCCTGGGTGCCCCTAGGGAGGGAACTGACACCCCTGGGTGCCCCTGGGATGGGACCAGCACCCCTGGGTGCTCCTGAGAAGGACACAGGCACCCCTGGGTGCCCCTGAAAAGAAGATCAGCACCCCTGGGTGCCCCCTAAGCCTACCAAAAGCACCCCTGGGTGCTTCTAAAGATGAAACTGGCACCCCTGGGCGCCCCTAAAGATGGAACCAGCACCCGTGGGTGCCCCTAAAGAGAAAAGAGACACCCCTGGGTGTCCCTAGGGAATGGACTAGCACCCCTGGGTGCCCCTTAGACCTGGCAAAAGCACCCCTGAGTGCCCCTAGAACTGGGACCAACACCCCTGGGTGCCCCTAAAGAGAGGAGAGACACCTTTGGGCGTTCCTTAAGGAAGGGACAGGCACCCCTGGGCCTCCCTAGGGAAGGGACAGACACCCCTAGGTGCCCCTTAGGATGGAACCAGCACCCCTGGTTGCCCCTAAAGAGAGACAAACATCTCTGGGTGTCCCGAAGGAAGGGACAGGCACCCTGGGTGTCCCTAGGGAGGGAACCAGCACCCCTGGGTGCCCCTAAGGAACAGGACCATCCCCCCCACGAGCCACTGGCATGGGCAGGGCAGGGACCCTCCCCCTCCCAAGGGACCCAGGTGTCAGGGTGCCCCCACCCTAAAGACAGCCCAGGTGTGAAGGACGGGGAGCTCAGGTGAGCAGGGCAGGGGCCCAGGTCAGACTCACCTGAGGATTTGTTGCGCATCAGCCGCACCTCACGGGGCTGCACCCCCTGCGCCTGCAGCTGCGCCCGGATCTGCGGGGACACGGGGACATGAGGACGTGGGGACACAGTGACACACTGACACATCACCTGGGAAACCGAGACAGCACCCACAGGGACACAGGACAGCGGCCATGTCACCTGGGACACAGGGACGGTGCCTGGAGGGGCCATGGGACCATCATAGCAGGGGGCGGGGCCATCCAGAAGTCAGACATGCCATCATGGCAGAGGACATAACCATGATGGAAAGGGATGGGGCCATCTGAGCAAGGGGGTGTGGCCATCCCAGATTGAGATAAGGTACTGCAGGTGGGTTGGGGTCATCCCATCTCAGGGTGGGGCCATGATGAAAAGGGGCGGGGCGGGGGGCATGATGAAGAGGGGTGTGGCCATCAAACCTAGGTGGCGGGGCCATGATGAAGAGGGGCTTGGTCATCCAACCTAGGGGCGTGGCCATCCCAGAAGGGAGTGGTGCCATCATGGAAGGGGGTGGAGCCACAGCTGAAAGGGGTGGGGCCATTGAAGCTAGGGGGTGGAGCCATCTTAGAAAGATGATCTATTGCAGAAGGGGCGGAGCCATGATGAAGAGGGGTGGAGCCAGCTGAGCTGGGGGGGGGGGGCTATCCCAGATTGGGATAGGGAACAGCAGGTGGGGCGGGGCCATATCACAACTGAGACCTGACACCACAGCAGGGGGCGGGGCCATTATGAAAAGGGGTGTGGCCATCATGGCGGGAGTGGGGCCTGGTGAAGAGAGGCGTGGCCACTCCATGGGGGGCGTGGCCTCGGGAGGGGAGGGGTGGGGCTCACGTCGTTCTCGGTGGCCGCCTGGGGCAGCATGCGCAGCATGACGATGGTGCTGGCCCGGGGCTCCTCCTCGGCGCCCTCCCGGTAATCCTGGTCCCGGTAATCGCCGTCAGAGCCGAACGGCAGCGCCGGGGGCTCCCGGGGCGGCTCCCGGGGCGGATCCCGCTTCCGGGGGGGCTCCGTGCTCTCGTAGGAGCCCTGGAACAGGGGAGGGAGGGGTTCTGTTACAGCCCTAACCACTGGAATTTTGTATTTTCTGTACTAAAAAACACTAACTCGTAAGAAAATATTGCATTTAACCTGGAATCGTAAAGAACGTTTCCAAAATTATGTAAAGAAACTGAAATTGTAACTGCGTAATTTAAATAAAGGCAGGCAAGGTCGTATAAGAAAAAACTTACAGTTTAAAATTTTGCAATATAGTAATATATACATAAAACAAAAGTTTTGAAAGAATAGCTCCTCACCTTCTTCACCATAAATTTAAATAAGATTTTATAAGCAGACAAATAACTTTCTATTATAAGCTACAGCTGGGTACTGAATCAGAAATAAAAACAATTGAAGTATAATTTCTTAATTAAGCAGCTTAGGCTTAGAAGACCTTGTAAAATTACTTTTATTTTATTTATTGTAGTTCTTTTAAATACATTTTTATATATTTTATTCTTCTACTATTGCAAATTATGTTTGATTATTTCTAACGTTTACTTAATTATTTTATTTTCATCTTTCTACATTAACACACTACAAAACCCACATCTCATAAAATTACATAAAAACTAATATCCAGCTCCAAACAAAACACATACCTCACCCCAACCACAACAAAATAAAACTCATTGGGCTCCCAGCAGCCACCTGAGATCCCTCCCCAGCTCCCCGCACGCACCTGAGGGGGGGTCCCGGCGTTGGAGGGTCCCTCGGGGGGTCCCCCATAGCCTCGGTAGTCCATGTCGCGATAGTCGTGATCCCGCTGGGTGCGGGAGCCGTCCTCGGAGGGGGGAGGGGCACCCCCATAACGCCCCGTGCGGTCCCCACGGCCACCCCTGGGTGGGGGAGTGAGGGTCAGCGGGGCCCAGAGCTCTGGGGGTCCCCCAAAAATCTGAGCCCCAAATCTGGACTCCAAATCCTGAGCCTTAAATCCGGACCCCTAATTCTGGAGCCAAAATCTGTACCCCAAATCCCGGACATTAAATCTGCACCCCATATCCTCCTAGACCTTAAATCTGGATCTCAAATCTTGGACACCAAATCTGTACCTCAAATCTGCCCTCCAAATCTGTACCCCAAATCCTGACCCCAAATACTGGATCCCAAAGCAGGATCTCAAATCCTGTATCTCAATTCTGGACTCCAAATCGTGATCCCAAACCTGGACCTTAAATCTGGATCCCAAATCTGCCCCCCAAATCCTGCACCCCAAAATCCTGGAGCCCCAAATCTGCCCCCCAAACCTGTACAGCAAATCCTGGACCTCAAATCTGCACCCAAATCTGGAGCCCAAATGGCTCCTTCCACCCTCCGGGATCCCTAAAGTCCCCTCTGCCCTCAGCAGTCCCCAAATGTCCCCTCACCCCCCAATGCAATCCCAAATACCCCCTGAGGTGCCCCCAAATGTCCCCTCCCTCCCCAAAATATTGAATTCCATTTCCTGGGGTCCTCAACAGCTGCCCAGATGTTCCCACCCCCATCCCAATCCCGAATTTTGGGGATCCTCATGTTCCTCCTCACCTGCGCTCGTACTCCATGGTGCCAGCACCTGCGAGGGCAGCAACCGGTCAGACTGGGAGGAACTGGGGGTTACTGGGATGGACTGGGAGGAATGACTGGAAAATTTTACGGAAAACTGGGAAGGCCAAAATGGGGCAACGAGGATGGAACTGGGATGAACTGGGAGCCACTGGGCCCCGTGCAGGGAAGGAGGAGCAGACACGACCACCCTCATACCCCGCTCCTAATTAGCATATAGTGTCAAGCCTCCTAATTAACATACAACACCCCACCCCTTAATTAGCATGAAAATTCCAGCCGCGGGTCCCGCTCTCACACCCCCTCCCTCACAAACTCCACCGGGAGTTCTATAAGGCCCCGCCCCTCCCGGTCGGCCCCTCCCGTCCCAGTCAGCTCCTACCCTCCCCACAGACCCCTCCCCAGCCCGGCCGGGCCCGCCCCGCCCCTCACGGCCGTCCCGACCTTTCCCGCCGCCGCCGCCGCCGCCGCCGCCGCTCCCCGGCACCAAAATGGCGGCGCCGCTCCCGCTCCGCCGGGCCCGTCCCGCAGGCCCGCCCTCTCTGCGCGCTCATTTGTCAGTGCCACCGCCAGTCTGAAATATCCGCCTTTTTATTAGTCCTTGCTGTAGAGTGGGCGGTGCAGCGTTACGGCTAGCTGTGATTGGCTGTGGCGCAAACGTGGGCGGAGCCATTATTAATGTATGGGCGGAACAAAGTAAGCGCAGCGCTTTGATTGGCTGTTCGGCGCGGAGGCGGGACAAAACGCCAATGCGAGGTCGCGATCGGTCGGGCTGAGCGGAACAGGCGAGGCGAAGCGGCGGGGCAAGATGGCGGCGCTGTGGCGGGCTCTCCGGGCGCTGCGGACGCTGCCCGCCGGGGCTCGGGGCCGCTCGGCGGGGTCGCCCGGGGCCGTGGCGCTGCCGCGGCCGCTCGGGGCCGACGCGCACGAGGAGGAGCCGATGTTGGTGGCGCAGAGGAAGGTGAGCGGCCAAGGGCAAAGTGGGAGGGGCAGGCCGGGGTTTGTGCGGGGATTGTGGGTGGGCGTGGTTTATTGAGGGGCGTGGCTTTGGGCGGGGCCGCGCCTGGGTAGGGTTTCATGTACATGTCTAGGGGTAAGCGTGGCCTAGTTGGAATGGGCGTGGTGTAAAGGTTGTGGGCGGGGCTTTAGGGGTTTTGAGGGTATCGCGAAGGGGCGTGGCTTTGGGGCGGGGCCTAATTTGGGGCGTGGCTTCACCTCGCTTAGGTAATTCGTGACTATGAAGGGGCGGGGCCTGGAGGATTCGTGGTTTGAGCTGAATGGGGGATCACATTTGGAAATCCTGGGTGTGTCTCAGGGAAGGGCGTGGCTCGGAAAGGGCGTGGCCAGTGCTGGGATTTAGGAGGGGGACGCTCCTCTGGCCCAGTGCTCCTGAGGAGGGGGTGGGACACTCCTGAAGGCCCTGTAGGAGGGGATGGGACATACCTAGGCGGGGCAGGGGGCTCACACGACCCTCCTCACACAGAACCCCGACTACCATGGCTTCTCGGCCGACCCCGACGCCGACGTGCTGAACATGCGCGCCGCCTTCCTGGCCGGCATCTCCATTGCCATTGTCCTGGGCTCTGTCTTCGTGCATTACCTGCCTGACTACGGGTGTGTGATCGGGGGGGGTCTCACCTGGGAAACCCCCCACAGTGAAGGGGCGAGGGGGACTGCCCCAAGGGGAGCTTGTGGGGAAGTTTTGGAGGGGTACTCAACTACAATTTTGGGGTCAATGTGGATTTTTTGGGGGGTCGGTGGGTGTTGTAGAGTCTCCTGAGAGTTTTGTCGGAGGTTCCAAGGGCATTTAGGGGCCAGCGAAACCCCTTGTACAGCCTACAGGGATTTCTATGAATTCTTTGGGGGTTTTGGGGTCTTTAGGGGCCTTGGCAGCTCTAGGGGTGTCTACAGGAGCCCATGGGGGACCTGGGAGAGGATTTAGGGGGCTACAGAGCTCTTGGGGGGTCTCAGGGGGGTTAAGGTGGACTCTGGGGAGTATATGGGGACCTATAGGGACACCTGGGACTTTGAGAAGGGAGGAATTTGGACACCTGGCAGGGGGTTAGGGATGTCCCCATGGATCCCCAAGGTGTGGGGCTCACCTGTCCACCCCCTCGCCCGCAGGCTGCAGCAGTGGGCGCGGCGCGAGGCTGAGATCCTGGTGCGGGAGCGGGAGCGCTGTGGGCAGCCCCTGCTCACCTCCAACTACTACGACCCCAGGTGCCTCCCCCTGCCCCCCCCGGAGTGACCCTCGGACCCTCAGCCGCCCCTCTGGAGTGACCCCGGAGCCCGGCGTTGGTTTGTGAATAAAGTTCTGGGTCCTTCCCGACTCCTGCGTCTTCTATTTTGAGGGGAGAAAAAAAACTACATCTCCCAGCGGCACTTGCGGCTCAGTGACGTCACCAGACAGCGACACTACGCGGAAATGGCGCTCTGGGCCCGCGGCTTCTCCGCTGTGCTCAAAGGACTACATGTCCCAGTGGACGTTGCGGCTCTATGACATCACTAGACAGCGACACCACGCGGAAATGGCTCTTTTGTCCCCACGGCCCTCCCAGGTTCCCCTGTAGCTCCCCACAGCCCCTATAGGACCCCCATGGCTCCCTACAGCCACTCAAGCCCCACATAACCTGCGAGTGAGGCCTTCTAGGTCCCTGGAGACGCCCGAGGCTCCCCATGCTCCCTCTGGGCTGCCGCAGACTCCTCTCGGTCCCCTATAGCCCCCTCAGTTCCTCTCCACACCCCTGTGTGAAGCCCCCTGTGGCTCTGGGCCCCCTGCTCAGGCTCCTATAGGTTCCGGCATTACTTCGGAGGCGTTTAAATTTTTCCATGCAGTTCCACAAAGTTGTGCAATTTGGCATGACACTACGTAAAGTCTTCCGCGGTTCCCTGTGGGCTCTTTAAGCGCTTCTACGAGGCTCTGATCAGCCCCTATAAACCTCCATAAACCTCTCTTAGATTCCTATAGCCCCCAAGGGCCCCTAAAGCTCCCAGTCTCTCCCCCTGTACCCACCCAGAACCCCCGCATTCCGCCCCTTCCAGCCCCGTGTCCCCTCTCGGCCGCCGTCGGGGCGGCGCGTGCCGCGCCGTATCACGAGGCCGCGCCAGGGGCGTGGCCTTCCTCATCCGGGGCTCTGCGGTAGGAAAATGGGCGTGGCCAGCCGGGGCGCGCCCGCCCAATCCTCGCGTCGGGTGAGGCGGGCAGGGAGGGGGGCGGGCGGTGGCGGGAGGAGACAACCAATGAGAGCGCGGCGCCGGGCGGCGCCGACCAATGGGAGAGCGCGGGGGGCGGGGCCTCTCGCGCGCAGGGAGGGGGCGGCGGGTGGCAGCGGCCGCGGCCGCCATCTTGTCGCGGAGGAGCCGAGCGGAGCGGGCGGGACCCGGCGGCGGGGCCTGGACAGCGACATTGGTGCGGGGCCGGTGGCGAGCCCGGGGGTCCTCGGGGGCTTCCCAGGGATGCAGGGGCGCGGGGAGGCGGCCCTGGGGCCAACCAGTGCGGCCCCGCCTTGCGGGAGCCGGCGCCGGGCCTGGGGGGAGCCGTGTGGGGGAAACGCCCCCCCCACACCGGGACCCTCAGGATGAGGAGCGCGGGTGGAACCGCGACCCCCGCTCGGGGATCCCCGGGGATGGGGAACCCCCCTGGCTGGGACCCCTGGGGATAGGGAACACCCCCGGTAATGGGGAACCCCCGCAAGGGAGGCCCCGAGGGCGGGACCGCCCCGGGATGGGACCCTCGGGACCCCCGCGGGGCCGCCGGTGCTGGGAACGCTCTCACGGGCGGGGGGCGGTGCCGTGCCTGGGTCTGGGGGGTGCTGGTGTGGTCTGATGTCCCTCAGTGCCACCTCGCTGTCCCCAAGTGTCCCTCCCCACCCTTCTGTGTGTCTCTCCATCCCTGCGTGTCGCCCTGTCCGTCCCTGGTGTCACCGGGGCGGTGACAACCAATGGGACAGCGCGGGGGCTGTCGCACCTGGTGGCCCCGCCCGTGACCCCATTTACCTGGTGTGTCACCATCTGTGTCACCTGGTGTCACCCTCTGTGTCCCCGCTGTCAGCTGGTGTCACCCTGCATCACCTTCTCCATCTCTGCTGTCTCTCATTGCCACCTCCGGTGTCACCTGGTGTCACTTCCAGCATCATCCCCTGTCCCTGGTGTCACCTCTCATCACTTTATCTGTCGCTGTGTCCTGTTCAATGCCACTCTGTGTGTCACCCTCAGGGCACCACAGATGTCACCTCTTGCCCCCAGCATCACCGTGTGTGTCTCCTTCTGTCCCCAGCACTGTCCCCATGTGACTCTGCCTGGCTTCTGTCTTTGTCCCTAAATGTCCAGCTGACCCCTGGCTGTCCCCAAATGTCCAGTTCCCTGCTGTCCCTGTCCCTGGATATCCCCAGATGTGCCGTGACCCCATCCTTGTCCCCAGATGTCCCCAGATGTCCAACTCCCCTCTGCCCACAGATATCCCTACCCTCTCTTTGTCCCCAGATGTCCCTGCGTGTCCTCTGACCTGTCTTTGTCTCCAGGTGTCCCCTGACTGTCTCCAGATGTCCCTGTCCCGTGACTGTCCCTGTCCCCAGATGTGCCCAGCTGTCCCCAGCCATCCCTGAACTGTCCTTGTCTCCAACTGTCCCTGACTGTCCCCACATGTCCCCAGCTGTCCCTGACTGTCCCCTCGCTGTCCCCAGATGTCCAGCTCCCCGCTGTCGAAGAAGCGCCGCGTCTCTGGGTCAGAGCCACCGACGGGCTCCAGCCGTGCCCCTGCCCCCGCCGTGTCCCCGAGCGTCACCCCCGCCAACGTGAGTGCCACCAACCTTCCTGAGTGCCACCAACCCTCCTGAGTGCCACCAACCCTTCCTGAGTGCCACCAACCCTCCTGAGTGCCACCAACCTTCCTGAGTGCCACTAACCCTCCTGAGTGCCACCAACCCTTCCTGAGTGCCACCAACCTTCCTGAGTGCCACCAACCCTCCTGAGTGCCACCAACCCTCCTGAGTGCCACTACCCCATCCTGAGTGCCACCAACCCTTCCTGAGTGCCACCAACCCTTCCTGAGTGCCACCAACCCTTCCTGAGTGCCACTGTCCCTTCCTGAGTGCCACCGGCCCTCCTGAGTGACACTGCCACTTCCTGAGTGCCACCGTCCCCTCTGAGTGCCACTGTCCCTTCCTGAGTGCCACCAACTCTTCCTGAGTGCCACCAACCCTCCTGAGTGCCACTGTCCCATCCTGAGTGCCACCAACCCTTCCTGAGTGATACTGCCACTTCCTGAGTGCCACCGTCCCCTCTGAGTGCCACTGTCCCTTCCTGAGTGCCACCAACTCTTCCTGAGTGCCACCAACCCTCCTGAGTGCCACTGTCCCTTCCTGAGTGCCACCAACCCTCCTGAGTGCCACTGTCCCTCCTGAGGGCCACCAACCCTTCCTGAGTGCCACCAACCCTCCTGAGTGCCACTGCCCCATCCTGAGTGCCACCAACCCTTCCTGAGTGCCACCACCCCCCGAGTGACATTGCCACTTCCTGAGTGCCACCAACCCTTCCTGAGTGCCACCAACTCCATCCTGAGTGCCACCAACCCCATCCTGAATGTCGCCAACCCTGCTGGGGACCCTGAACCACCCATGGGGGCTTTGTCACCCTCTGGGGAGGCCCCTGGTGTCATTGTCACCTCTGGTGCTCAGAGCTGCTGCTGGGGGCGTGGTGTCACCTGATGTCACCTGGTGTCACCTGTGGGTCTTGGGAGTGGCTTGTGCCCCTTGATGTCCCCTTACTCTGCTCAGAGTAATTTACTGTCCCTTGTGGGGTTCCTGTTTGTCCTGAGGGTGACATTTGTCCCCCAGGTCCCCAGTGTCCCCTCAACAATGGGCAGTGTCACCCACAAGGTGTCACCTGCCCAACTGTTGTCACCATGACAGACCCTGCCACCCCCTGGAGGTCTTGCTCCCTGTCCCAGGGTGTCACAACACCCATTGTCACCCTCAGTGTCCCTGTGGTGACACCTCTGCCCCCCTGGTGACACCACTGTCCCCCTGGTGACACCGCTGTCCCCTCTGTCCCCAGGGAATGGCGAAGAACGGGGCCGAGGCCGAGATCGATGAGGGGCTCTACTCCCGCCAGCTGTGAGTGAGGGGGACATCTGGGGACATTTTGGGGTCCCCATGGGGGGTTTTGGGATCCCCACGGACTTGGGGGGCTCCCTGTGGAGTGGGGGAGTCCCCATAGTTTGGGGTTTTCCCATGGATTTGAGGTTTCCTCATGGATTTGGGGTTTTCCCATGGATTTGGGGTTTCCTCATGGATTTGGGGTTTCCTCATGGATTTGGGGTTTTCCCATGGATTTGGGGTTTCCCCATAGGTTGGGGTTTGCCCTGCGAGTTGTGGGGTCCCCACAGATTTGGGGTTTCCTCATGGATTTTGGGTTTCTCCATGGGTTTGAGGTTTCTCATGGATTTGGGGTTTTCCCATGGATTTGAGGTTTCCTTATGGATTTGGGGTTTTCCCATGGATTTTGGGTTTCCCCACAGATTTGGGGTTTCCTCATGGATTTTGGGTTCCCCATGGCTTTGGAGTTTCCCCATAGTTTGGGGTTTGCCCTGTGAGTTATGAGGTCCCCACAGATTTGGGATTTCCCCATGAATTTGGCGTAGATTGGGATTTTCTTAGAAGTTTGGGATTTTCTCTAAGTGTGGGGAGGTTTGTAGGATGCACTTGGACTGGGGGGATTCCACAGCCTTGAGGGGTTTCCCCTGAGATTTTTGGGTTCCCATTGAGTTCTTTGGGATCCCACTGAGATTTTTGGGTTCCTATTGAGGTTCTTTGGGATCCCACTGAGATTTTTTGGTTCCCATTGAGATCTTTGGGATCCCACTGAGATTTTTGGGATCCCATTGACTTCTTTGGGATAGCATTGAGCTGTTTGGTGTCCCAATAAGGTTTTTGGGATCCTCATAGATTAAGGCTCTTCATGGATTTGTCATTTTCCTATAGTTTCGGGGTTGCCCATATATTTGGGGTTTCTTACAGGTTTTCAGAGGTCTCATAGATCAGGCTTTCCCCATAAATTCAGGATTTTTTTATAAATACAGAAATTTAAGCAGAACACGCTTGAACTGAGGGGGTTCCTCCAACCTTGACGAATTCCCCCTGTGAGCTCTGAGTTCCCATTTCACTTTTTGGGGTTCCCCCTGATATTTGTGGGGTTTTTCCCCCCCAGGTACGTGCTGGGCCACGAGGCCATGAAGCGCATGCAGACCTCCAACGTGCTGGTGTCGGGGCTGCGGGGCCTGGGCGTGGAGGTGGCCAAGAACCTGGTGCTGGGGGGGGTCAAATCTGTCACCCTGCACGACCCCCACCCCGCAGCCTGGGCCGACCTGGCCTCCCAAGTGAGTCCTTGTGGGGTTTCTGGGCTTTTTTGGGGGGTTTTTAACTTAAATTGTTGTTAATTGCTGGGTTTGGGTGCTGGAGTTTCTTCTGGGTGTGTAGGGATTTTGGAGGGAGGTTTATTGGGGTTTTTTGGGATGTTTGAGGGGATTTTGGGTTGGTTTTAGGGTGTTTTGGAGTTGTTTAGGGTTGGTTTTGGGGGTGTTGGGAGTGTGTTGTGGGGATTTTGGGATGTTTTAGGGGTGTTTGGAGGATGTTTTGGGGGGTTTTGGAGGGTGGTTCGGGGATGGGTTTGGGGATGTTTTTGGGGTTGTTTTGGGGATGGTTTTGGGATTGCTTTGGGGATGTTTTGGGGATGTTTTTGGGGTTGTTTTTGGGATTATTTTGGGGATGTTTTTGGGGTTGTTCAGGGGTTCCTGACCCCTCGTTCCCCCCAGTTCTACCTGTGGGAGGAGGACATGGAGCGTTTAGGGGATGTTTGGGGGTTGTTTTGGGGGTATGTTTTGGGGGTGTTTTTGGGGATGTTTTCGGGGTGTGTTTGGGGTTATTTTGGGGATGGTTTGGGGTTGTTTTGGGGATGATTTGGGGCTTTTTTTGGGGTTGCTTTGGGGTTCCTGACCCTTCATTCCCCTCAGTTCTACCTGTGGGAGGAGGATGTGGGGTGTTTTGGGGATGGTTTTGGGGTTGTTTTGGGGATGGTTTTGGGGTTGTTTTGGGGATGGTTTTGGGGTTGTTTTGGGGATGGTTTTGGGGATGTTTTGGGGATGGTTTTGGGGATGTTTTGGGGTTGTTTTGGGGATGGTTTTGGGGTTGTTTTGGGGATGGTTTTGGGGATGGTTTTGGGATGTTTTGGGGTTGTTTTGGGGATGGTTTTGGGGTTGTTTTGGGGATGGTTTTGGGGATGGTTTTGGGGATGGTTTTGGGGTTGTTTTGGGGTTGTTTTGGGGTTGTTTTGGGAATGGTTTTGGAGTTCTTTTGGGGAAGTTTTTGAGGTTGCTTTGGGGATGTTTTGGGGTTGTTTTGGGGATATTTTTGGGGATGTTTTGGGGTTCCTGACCCCCCATTCCCCCCAGTTCTACCTGCGGGAGGAGGACGTGGGGCGCAGCCGGGCCGAGGCGACGCTGCCCGCGCTTGGCCGAGCTCAACTCCTACGTGGCCGTGAGCAGCACCCGGGAGCCGCTGTCCAAGGAGCTGCTGGGCACATTCCAGGTAAGGTAACCTGGCACAGGTGTGCCCACCTGGGCCCGGGGTAACCCTCAGCCAGATGTGCCCACCTGGGCACAGGGGTAACCCCCAGGTGTGCCCCCTCAGACATGTGTGCCCACCTGGGCACAGGTGTAATCCTAAGACAGGTGTGCCCACCTGGGGACTGGTGTAACCCCCTCAGACAGGTGTGCCCACCTGGGGACTGGTGTAATTCTCAGGTGTGCCCACCTGGGGACTGGTGTAATTCTCAGGTGTGTCCATTTGGACACAGGTGTAACCCTCAGACAGGTGTGCCCACCTGGGGACAGGTGTAACTCTTAGGTGTGCCCACCTGGGCACAGGGGTAACCCTCAGACAGGTGTGCCACTTAGGGTGGTGGGTACCCCAGGTAATCTAGGCAGATGATCAAGGTGAATACCCAGGTGTGTGCCCAGCTGGGTGCCCAGGTGAATACCCAGGTAAGCACCCAGGTGAGTGCCCAGGTGAGTGCCCAGGTGCCCTGTCCCACAGGTGGTGGTGCTGACCAACTCCCCGCTGGAGGAGCAGCTCTGGGTGGGCGATTTCTGCCACAGCCACGGCATCAAACTGGTGGTGGCCGACACGCGCGGGCTCTTCGGGTGAGGGGCACCCCCACAGGGCATTTTGGTGTCTCTTTGGGGTGGGTCCATTTTGGGATGGGTCCCTTTTGGGGTGGGGACCTTTTGGGGTGAGTCTTTTCTGGGGGGGTCCCTTTTGGGGTGGATCCTTTTGGGGCGGGTCCTTTTGGAGTGGGTCCTTTTTGGGGGTGGGGATCTTTTGGGGGAATTTTGGGGTGGATCCCTTTTGGGGTGGGTCCTTTGGGGGGTGGGGGTCCCTTTTAGGGTGGGTCTTTTCTGGGGGATCCCTTTTGGGGTGGGGACCTTTTGGGGGGGGTCCCTTTTGGAGCGGATCCTTTTGGGATGGGTCCTTTTTGGGAGGGTGGGTCCCTTTTGGGATGGGTCCTTTTTGGGGGGTGTCCCTTTTAGGGTGGGTCTTTTCTGGAGGGTCCCTTTTGGAGCAGGTCTCTTTTGGGGTGGGTCCATTTTGGGGTGGGTCCCTTTTGGGGGGAATTTTGGGATGGATCCCTTTTGGGGTGGGATTTTTAGGGAAGCTCTTTTTTGGGAGGGAAGATTTTAGGACATTCCTTTTTGGGGTGGGATTTTTGGGTTAGGATTTCAGGATGGATCCCTTTTGGGGGGGATTTTTAGGAGATTCTTTTTGGGATGGGATTTTTGGGTGGGGATTTTAGGGTGGGAATTTTAGAGTAGATCCCTTTTGGGGTGGCATTTTTAGGGGAGCTTCCTTTTGAAGGAGAAGATTTTAGGACATTCGTTTTTGTGGGGGATTTTAGGATGGATCCCTTTGAAGGGGGGATTTTTAGGAGGTTCCTTTCTGGGCTGGGATTTTGGGATGGATCCCTTTTGGGGGGGGATTTTTAGGAGATTCTTTTTGGGATGGGATTTTGGATGTGGGATTTTAGGCTGGATCCCTTTTGGGGTTCAGCACTGACTCCCCTCCTCTCACAGGCAGCTGTTCTGCGACTTTGGGGACGACATGGTGGTGACAGACCCCAACGGGGAGCAGCCCCTCAGTGCCATGGTGTCCATGGTCACCAAGGTACGGGAGGGGACACCTCGGGGTGTCCCCAGGGGTGTGGCCAGGGGACAGCTCGGGGGTGTCCTCACATGGCTGTCCAGGGGGGTGTTGGGGTGTCCTGGTCTCTTCAGCACCCCCTATGTCCCCTCACTCTGTCCCATGTCCCCAGGGCTGTCCTGGGGAGGTTTTTTGGTGTCCCCCATGTCCCCTCACACTGTCCCGTGTCCCAGGGCTGTCCTGGGGAGGTTCCTGGGTGTCCCCCCCGTGTCCCCAGGGCTGTCCTGGGGAGGTTCCTGGGTGTCCCCCATGTCCCCTCACTCTGTCCCGTGTCCCCAGGGCTGTCCCAGGAGGTTCCTTGGTGTCCCCTCTGTGTCCCTTGACCCCCTCACACTGTCCCATGTCCCCTGGGCTGTCCTGAGGAGGTTTTTTGGTGTCACTCATGTCCCCTCACACTGTCCTGTGTCCCCAGGGCTGTCCTGGGGAGGTTGCTGGGTGTCCCCCGTGTCCCCTGACTCTGTCTCATGTCCCCAGGGCTGTCCTGGGGAGGTCCCTTGGTGTCCCCCATGTCCCCTGACTCTGTCCCGTGTCCCCAGGGCTGTCCTGGGGAGGTGACCTGCCTGGACGAGGCGCGTCACGGCTTTGAGACAGGCGACTTTGTCACCTTCACGGAGGTGGAGGGGATGGAGGAGCTGAACCGCTGCGGGCCCGTGGAGATCCGAGTGCTGGGTGAGCCCTGGCTTGGGGGGCTCCTCACCTGGGGGTCCTTTATGGGGTCTCTGAGGCACCTGGGGGCCCTTTTTGGGATCTCTGAGGATCCTGGGGGACCTTTATGGGGTCTCTGAGGCACCTGGGGTCGTTTTTGGGGTACCTGAGGTCCTTTTTGGGGTCTTCGAGGTACCTGGGGGTATCCTTAGGAGGTCTCTGAGGCACCTGGGGCCCTTCTTGGGGTCTCTAAGGCACCTGGGGCCATTTTTGGGGTGCCTCACACACCTGGATCCCTTTTTTGGGGTCCCCCACATGCTTGGATCACTTTTTTGGGGTACCCCACACAGCTGGGCCCGTTTTTGGGGTGCTCCACACACCTGGATTCCTTTCTATGGGGTGCCCCACACACCTGGATCCATTTTTTGGGGTGCCCCACATACCTGGATCCCTTTTTTGGGGTGCCCCACACACCTGGATTCCTTTTCATGGGGTGCCCCACACAGCTGGGTCCCTTTTTGGGGTGCCCCAGTGACACCCCCATGTCCCCAGGGCCGTACACGTTCAGCATCGGGGACACCAGCGGCTACGGGGACTACGTGCGGGGTGGCATCGTCACCCAGGTCAAGATGCCCAAGCACATCCACTTCGTGAGTGGCACTGGGAGCACTGGGAGGGACTGGGGGGCACTGGGAGAGACTGGGAGGGACTTGGGGGCACTGGGAGGGCACTGGGAAGGACTGGGGGGCACTGGGAGGGACTTGGGGGCACTGGGAGGGACTGGGAAGGACTGGGGGGCACTGGGAGGGAACTGGGAGGGACTGGGGGGCTGGTGGGTATACTGGGCTATACTCAGCTATACTGGGTTGTATTGGCTTGTACTGGGTTATACTGGTGTATACTGGGTTATACTGGGCTGTACAGGATTATAGGGAGTTATACTGGTTTATACTGGGCTATACTGGATTACAGTGGGGTGGTACTGGGTTTTACAGGATTATACTGGGCTGTGTGGGTTTATACTGGGCTGTGCTGGTTTATACTGGGTTATACTGGGCTGTTCTGGGTTATGCTGCATTGTATTGGATTATATTGGCTTGTACTGGGTTATACTGGGATATACTGGGTTATACTGGGTTGTGCTGGGTGCTGTTGGGTTATACTGGATTGTATTGGGTGGTATTGGGGTATACTGGGTTATACAGGGCTATATGGGTTTATACTGGGCTGTGCTGGTTTATACTGGATTATACTCAGCTATACTGGGTTAAACTGGATTATACTGGGTTATATGGGTTTATACTGGTTTTTATTGGGTTATGCTGGGCTATAGGGGTTTATACTGGGCTGTACTGGTTTATACTGGTTTACACTGGGTTGTTCCCCCCAGAAACGGTTGCGGGACGCGCTGCCAGGGTACTGGGCTGTACTGGTTTATACTGGGCTATACTGGTTTTTATTGTGTTATGCTGGGCTATAGGGGTTTATACTGGACTCTGCTGGTTTATACTGGGCTCTGCTGGTTTATACTGGTTTACACTGGGCTGTCCCCCTGAGAAACGATTGCAGGACACACTGCCAGGGTACTGGGCTGTACTGGGTTATACTGGTTTATACTGGATTATGCTGGGCTGTACTGGGTTATATTCAGCTATACTGGTTTATACTGGTTTACACTGGTGTGTTCCCCCCAGAAACGGTTGCGGGACGCGCTGGCTGAGCCCGAGATGATGGTGACGGATTTTGGGAAGGCCGAGAGGCCCTCGATGCTGCACTGGGCGTGGCAGGGCCTGCACCGCTTCCTGCAGCAGCACGGCCGTGCCCCGCGGCCCCGCCACCAGGTGGGGACACCGCAGGGACACCAGGCTGTGGGGACATGGAGGACACCGTGACCTGCCCCAGCACGGTGTTCCTGGGGCCCTGTCACCAGCTGGTGGCACTGGGGACATTGAGGGTGTTTGGGATATGGAGGTCACCATGACCTGCTCCCTCATGGCCACGCCCAGGTGGTGACACTGGGGACATTGAGGGTGTTTGGGATATGGAGGTCACCATGACCTGCCCTAACACAGTGTCCCTGGGGCCCTGTCACTGGTGACACCAGGCACATTGAGGGTGTTGGGGACATGGAGGCAACCATGATCTGACCCAGCAGTGTCCCTGGGGCCCTGCCACCAGGTGGGGACACTGGGGGGACAGCAGGGTGTGGGGACACTGCGGACATAGGGGCCACCATGACCTACCCCATCACAATGTCCCTGAGGCCCTGTCACCAACTGGTGACACTGGTGATGTTAAGGGTGTTGGGGACATGGAGGACACCGTGATCTGCCCCATCACAATGTCCCTGAGGCCCTGGTGACACTGGGGACATTGAAGGTGTTGGGGACAAGAGGTCACCATGGCCTGCCCCATCATGCCCACCTCCAGGTGGTGACACTGGGGACATGGAGGGTGTTGGGGACACAGAAGCCACCCTGATGTGTCCCGATGTAATTTTTGTGGGGTTGTAGTGACACTGGGGACATTGAGGATGTTGGGGACATGGACGACCCCATGATCTGCGCCAGCACAATGTCCCTGGGGTCCTGGTGACGCTGGGGACACTGAGGGGGTTGGAGACCTGGTGGTCACTGTGACCTGACCCATTGTGGCTGCCCCCAGGGCCCTGTCACCAGCTGGTGACTCTGGGTAAATTGAGGGTGTTGGGGACATGGAGGTCACCAGGGCTTCACCAGAATTTGGGGACATCAGAGGGGTTGGAGGTGGTTGAGGCTTGGAGGGACACTGGGGACATAGAGCCACTGTGTCCTGCACCAACAGGGACCCCCACCACAGTCCCTTTATCTCTTGGGGACACTGGTGACATCATTTGGGGGCATCACAGATTGTGGAGTGACCTTTGGGCACACTGAGGCCATGGAGGCCACCAAACCTTGCTCATAGGCCATCCCCAGCACTGTCCCCAACCCCGTGTCCCCGTCCTTGTCCCCGGCAGGGTGACGCGGCCGAGGTGGTGGCCCTGACCAAGGAGGTGGCGGCGGGGGCCGAGCTGGACGAGGAGCTGGTGCGGGAATTGGCCTTCCAGGCCACCGGCGACCTGGCCCCGGTCAACGCCTTCATCGGCGGCCTGGCCGCGCAGGAGGTCATGAAGGTACCGTGTCCCCGTGTCCCCAAGGCCACCTGGGGCCGCTGTCCCCGTGTGTCACAGCTGGAGCTGCTCAGCTGGCCCTGCCTGGGGTACCAGACTTGGTGTCTGTGTCCCCTGGGGTCACTGCAGTGTCACTGAGGTGTTTGCTGGAGTTCCCCTGAGGTCACTGCCTTGTCCTTGTCCTGTCCCTGATGTGTCCCCCTGTCCCTGACACAGTTCCAGGTTCCTGCCCCTGACCTGTCCACCAGAGTCCCAGCCATGTCCCTGGGATGTCCCCAACATGTCTCCTAGCATCCTGTCCCTCATCTATCCCTTGGGATGTCCCTGATGTGTCCCCCAGGGTTTCCCTATCCCCAGGCTGTCCGTATCCCTGATATGTCCTTGGGCTGTCCCTGTCCCTGGGCTGTCCCTGAGCTGTCCCTAACTGTCCCTGACTGTCCCTGGGCTGTCCCTGTCCCCCAGGCCGTGTCGGGGAAGTTCACGCCCATCACGCAGTGGCTTTACTTCGACGCGCTCGAGTGTCTGCCTGAGGAGAACCGCGACACGCTGCTCACCGAGGAGCAGTGCCGGCCGGTGAGGGGACACGGGGACACCTGGGGACATGTGGGGGACACCTGGGGGGGCTCGGAGGCACTGGGGACACCTGGGGGGCCTGGGGGACACCTGGCGGGGGTTGGGAGACACCAAAGGAGCAGTGCCAGCCAGTGAGGGACATGAGACACCTGGGGAGGCTGGGGGTGTCACCCCTGGGTGGTGTCACCTTGTGGGGACATCAGTTGGAGGACATTGCTTAGGGGGTCCCCATTGGTCAACCCATTGGGGACAGCAGGTGCCTCATGGGGTCAGGGTGGCCACCCAGCACCCAGAGGTGGTCATTCCATGAGGACACAGCCACAGCTGCTGTCACCCCTGAGTCCCCGTGGTGGCTCTGCAGCCCTGGGGGTGTCCCCTGGCAGGTGACACAGCCAGGTGACACCGGTGTCGCATCATCCCCAGCGCAACAGCCGCTACGACGGGCAGATCGCCGTGTTCGGGGCCGACCTGCAGGCCAAGCTGGGCGCCCAGAAGTACTTTGTGGTCAGTGTCCCCAATGTCCCTGTGTCCCTACCCATGTTCTCCATCATCCCTGAGTCTCCTGTGTTGTCACCTGTTCCTCAGATGTCACCAAATTTTCTCTCGTGATTTTACCAAGTGTCACCTTTCCCACCCGCGCATCCCCAGCCCTCCTGGGCCACCCTAAGTGTCCCCACGTGTCCCTTAGGTGTCCCCTGGTATCCTCACATGTTTTCTGATTGTTCCTTCAAGTTGTCTGCATGTTCGAAATGTCCCTTGTGTCCTCAGCTCTGTTCAAGTGTCCTCAAAGTGTCCCTTCACCCCCATTCTTTCCCCACTATGTGTCCCCAACTCTCTTGGGCCACCTCCTGCTTTGTCCCCACATGTCCCCAGCCCTGTGGGCCACCTCGTGCTGTGTCCCCACATGTTTTCACTTCTGCCCGCACACATCCCCACATGTCCCCAATCCCATGGGCCATCTTGTGCTGTGTCCCCACATGTCCCCAACCCCGTGGGCCACCTCCTGCTGTGTCCCCACGTGTCCCCACGTGTCCCTGGCAGGTGGGGGCGGGGGCCATCGGCTGCGAGCTGCTCAAGAACTTCGCCATGGTGGGCCTGGGCTGCGGCCCCGAGGGCAGCGTCACTGTCACCGACATGGACACCATCGAGAAGTCCAACCTCAACCGCCAGTTCCTCTTCCGGCCGTGGGACGTCACGGTGAGGGCTGGGAGTGACCCAAGGGTTGGCCAACGTTGGGTTGGCTACACCAAGCTGGAGTGGGCAGGGAGGGAGGAGTTGGGGGCACAATGAGGGGCAGAGTTTGGGGGGTCTGGAGAGGCAGAGCCAGGGGGGATTGGGCAGCCACCCTTAAGATGCTGCCATTGAGTTGGCCAAGGTCAATGGTTGAGTTCCATGCTCAACGTCAAGGATTGAGTTTTGTGCTCGACATCAACACCTGAGTTTTTTGGCCAATGTCGCCATTAGAGTTTCTTGGCTAACGTCAACACTTGAGTTTCTTGGTCAGTGTTTCATGTTGAGTTTTGTGCTCATTACTTTCTTGGCCAACATCAATAATCAAGTTGTGTGCTCAGTATCTACTGTTGAGTTTCTTTGCTAGTGTCAGTGGTTGAATTTTTTGATCAATGTCAATAATTGAGTTTTATGCTCAACATTAATGATTGAGTTTCTTGGTCAACGTCAACAATTGAGTTTTGTGCTCAGTGTCAACAGTTGAGTTTCTTGGCCAACATCAATGGTTGAGTTTCATGCTGAGCGTCAATGGTTCAATTACTTGTTGAACATCAACGATTGATTTTCCTGGTTAATATCAATGCTTGAGTTTTGTGCTCAACATCAACAGTTGAGTTTCTTGGCCAATGTCAACGATTGATTTTCCTGGTTAATATCAATGCTTGAGTTTTTGCACTCATTGTGAACACTTGAGTTTCGTGGCCAACACCAATGGTTGAGTTTCTTGACCAACATCAGTGATTGAATTCTGTGGTCAATGTCAACAGTTGAGTTTCTTGGCCAACGTTAACAGTTGAGTTCTTTGGACAATGACAATGGTTGAGTTTCTTGGTCAATGTAAACAATTGAATTTTGTGCTCAACGTCAGTAGTTGAGTTCTTGGCCAACGCTAACAGTTGAGTTTCTTGGCCAACACCACCGCTTGAGTTTCTGAGCCATGTCAATGCATTAGCAAAGGGGCGTGGCCCACCAGGGCGTGGCCCGGGGGGCGTGGCTCACCTCCCAGCTGTCCCCCACCCACAGAAGCTGAAGTCGGAGCGGGCGGCGGCGGCGGCGCGGGAGATGAACCCGGCGCTGCGCGTCAGCAGCCGCACCGACCGCGTGGGCCCCGACACCGAGCGCGTCTACGACGACGACTTCTTCGAGGGGCTGGACGGCGTGGCCAACGCGCTGGACAACGTGGATGCACGTGAGCACGCGGGGCTGGGGGCCACGGAGACCTTGGGGGGGCTGGAGGGACCCTTGGGGGCCTGTGAGGACCCTTTGAGGGTCCCCCTTGGGGGGCTATGGGGACTCTTGGGGGGCTGGAGAGACCCTTAGGGGGCTACGGGAACCCTTGGAGGGCAACGGGGATCCTTTGGGGGTCCCCTTTGTGGGACTGTGGGAACCCTTGGGGGATTGGAGGGACCCTTCAGAAGCTGGAGTGACCCTTGGGGGGCTATGGGGACCCTTGGGGGGCTATGGGGACCCTTGGAGGGCTGCCCCATAGCCCCAGCTTGTGCCCCATATCTGAGGGTTTCCCACAGCCCCTCAGGGTGCTCCATATCAGAAGGTGCCCCATATTTGGGGGTGCCTCATACCTGGGTCCCCCACACCCCCTGGGCTGCCCCATAACTGCCGCACACCCCTGGGCAGGGCTGTACATGGACCAGTGATGTGTTTACTGTAGGGTCCCCTATATCCCTTGGTCATGCCCCATATCTAGGGGTGCCCTACAGCCCTTTGGGGTGCCCCACACCCCCTGGGCTGCCCCATAACTGCCCCCCACACCCCCGGGCAGGGCTGTACATGGACCGGCGCTGCGTTTATTACCGGAAGCCGCTGCTGGAGTCGGGCACGTTGGGCACCAAGGGCAACGTGCAGGTGGTGATCCCGTTCCTGAGCGAGTCCTACAGCTCCAGCCAGGACCCCCCCGAGAAGGCCATTCCCATCTGCACCCTCAAGAACTTCCCCAACGCCATCGAGCACACGCTGCAGGTGCGTCCAGGTGTGCCCAGGGCTGTGGGGGGCACCTGCTGTGTCCCAAGTGGTTTTTTTGGGGGGGTTCCAGATGGTTGGGGTGGTGTTTGAGGGGTCCTGGAGAGCACAGGGGTGCTGTTTTGGGGCATCCCAGATTCTGGGTTCCCTTCTTTGGGGGGTTCTGGATCTGGGCTTGTGGTTTGGAGGGTCTTGGACATTGGAGTTGTTGTTTTGGGGGGTTGTGGACACCGGGTTCTGTGGATTTTGGGGTCCTGGGTTCTGGTTTGGGGTTTCTGAACAATAGGGTTGTGGTTTAGGGGGTGTAGACACTGAGGTCCCATTATAGGGGATCCCAGACTGCGTGTTCCCTGGTTTTGGGGGGTCCTGGACACTGAAGTGCTCATTTTGGGGGGTCTTGGACACCAGGGTTCTGGTTTTGGGGGGTCCTGGACACAAGGGTTCTGTTTTGGGGGATCCCAGACACAGGGTTTCCTGCTTTGGACCCTGAGATTCTGCTTCTGGGGGTGTGGACACTGCACTCCTTGTTTTTGGGGGGTCTGGACACCAGGGTCTCTGTTTTCTGGGGGGTTCTGGGTTTTGTTTTGGGGGTCCTGGGTTCTGTTTTGGGGGATCCTGGACACTTGAGTCCCCATTTGGCAGGGGTTTGGACACCAGATTCCGGTTTGGGGGTGTCCTGTGCACTGAAGTCCCTGTTTTGGGGTGCCCTGGGCACTGCAGTTCCTTTTTTGGGATGCCCTGGGCACTGCAGTTCCTGTTTTGGGGTGCCTTGGGCACTGCAGTTCCCATTTTGGGGTGTCCTGGGCACTGCATTCCCTGTTTTGGAGTGCCCTGGGCGCTGCAGTGCCCATTTTGGGGTGCCCCTGGTGCCAGGACACCCCCCAGTGTCCCCCTCTTGTTGCAGTGGGCGCGTGACGAGTTCGAGGGGCTCTTCAAGCAGCCGGCTGAGAACGTGAACCAGTACCTGATGTGAGTGTGGGGGGCGGGCACCCCAAATCCCAATGCAGCCCCCCAAATCCCACAGGAGCCCCCCAAGGACCCCAAATTCCTGCAGCAGACCCTGTGCCTCATTGAGACCCCCCCTTAACTCTGTACCCTCTTTTCCCTGGAGACGCCAAATTCACATTTTTGGGATTTCCATAACGCTCTGCACCCCTTTTTCCCAGGGACCCCCAAATTCCTGGAGGGGACCCTTCACCCCCATAAACCCCCTGTGCCACCATAACCCCTGTACCCCCATAACCCCTGCTCCCCCTTTTCCCCCCAGGGACCCCAAGTTCCTGGAGCACACCCTGTGACCCATTGTCACCCTCTGTGACCCATTGTCACCCCATTTCTCCCCCAGGGACCCCAAGTTCCTGGAGCGGACCCTGTGACCCCCCATAACCCCCTGCGACCCATTGTCACCCCATTTCTCCCCCCAGGGACCCCAAGTTCCTGGAGCGGACGCTGCGCCTGGCAGGGACCCCTGTGACCCATTGTCACCCCCCTGTGACCCACTGTCACCCCCATTTCTCCCCAGGGACCCCAAGTTCCTGGAGCGCCAGCTGCGCCTGGCGGGCACCCCTGTGACCCATTGTCACTCCCTGTGACCCATTGTCCCCCCCTGTGACCCACTGTCACCCCCTGTGACCCACTGTCACCCCCTGTGACCCACTGTCACCCCCCGTTTCCCCCCCAGGGACCCCAAGTTCCTGGAGCGCACGCTGCGCCTGGCGGGCACGCAGCCGCTGGAGGTGCTGGAGGCCGTGCAGCGCAGCCTGGTCAGCGACCGGCCCCGCGCCTGGCCCGACTGCGTGGCCTGGGCCTGCCGGCACTGGCACCGCCAGTACAGCAACAACATCCGCCAGCTGCTGCACAACTTCCCCCCGGGACAGGTGGGCACCTCGTCATTAATTAATTACCTCGTTAGCTCAGATTAGTGACGCTGTTAATTCCATTAGTTACCTTGTTTACCCCCACTGCTTCCTTTACCCCAACCAAATTTACCCCAACATCCTCCAGCTGCTGCACATCTTCCTCCCGGGACAGGTGGGAGAGCTTCATTAACCCGTTAATTTAATTAATTACATTGTTAGCCCAGATTAATTACCCCATTAACCCCATTAGTTATCTCATTTACCCCAGTCAATTACCTCATTTACCCCAACAGCCACCAGTTCCTGCACAAATTTCCCCCCGGGACAGGTGGGAGTGCCTTAATTAACTCCTTTAACTGATTAATTACACTGTTAGCCCTAATTAATAATCACAATAACCTCGTTAGTTACCTCATTTTCCCCCATTGCTTCATTTACCCCAACATTCGCCTGCTGCTGCACAACTTCCCCTGGGACAGGTGGGAGAGCCTTCATTGCTTTGTTAATTTAATCAATTACATCATTAGCCCTGATTAATTACCACATTAACCCCATTAATTACCTTGTTTACCTTCATTCCTTCGTTTACCCCAAACCTACCAATTAATTACCTTGTTAACCCTATTAATTACTTCATTTCCCCCCAGCATCTGCCAAGACAAGGGAGAACACCTTGATTACCTCATTAACAAAATTAATTACCATATTAACCTAAACAATTGGCTCAGTAACTCCAATTAATAGCTCATTAGGCTCAATTAATGACCTCATTAACTCTGATTTTCTCCCTGTCCCCCCCAGAAAACGAACTCGGGGACCCTGTTCTGGTCGGGGCCCAAGCGCTGCCCCCACCCCCTCGTGTTCGACCCTGACAACGTGAGTGGGGTCACCTGGGGAGGGAGGGGACATCACCTGTGCCACCTGTGTCACCTGGGGAGGGAGGGGACATCACCTGTGGGGGTGGAGTTGTCACCTGTGTCACCCTTTGGGCCCATTGTCCCAAAAATCATTTTTAGGAGTTGTTGGTCGTTGTTGGGTTTCAGTGTTTGGGTGACACCTGCGCCTCTCTGGGTGCCACCTGTGCCCCATGAGTGCCACACTGTCACCTTTAGGTGTCACTCATCGCCTTTGAGTGTCACCTGTTACCCTTTAGTGCCACCTCTGCCCCCTTTAGTTCCACACTGCCACCTTTACACATCACCTGCCTGCTCTGGATGCCATCCCTGGGTCTCTGCCTGCCACCCCTGCCCTGTGGGTGCCACTTGTGCCCCTCTGGGTGCCCTCCATGCCCTCCTCACCTCTCTGGGTGCCACCTGCCCCTCCGTGGGTGCCCCCTGTGCCCCTCTGGGTACCACCTTTGTCCCTCTGGGTGTCATCTGTGCCCCTCTGGGTGCCACCCTTGCCCCTCTGGGTGTCATCTGTGCCTCTCTGGGTGCCATCTCTGCCCTTCCGAGTGCCCCCTGTGCCCCCGTGGGTGCCACCTGTGCCCCATGGGTGCCCCCCCGTGCCCCTCTGGGTGCCCCCCTGTGCCCCTCTGAGTGCCACCTGTCCCCTGTGGGTACCACCTGCCCCCCGTGGGTGCCACCTGTGCCTTTCTGAGTGCCACCTGTCCCCCGTGGGTGCCCCCCGTGGCCCCGTGGGTGCCACCTGTGCCTTTCTGAGTGCCACTTCTGCCCTTCTGACTGCCACCCTTGCCCCTCTGGGTACCACCCGCCCCCTGTGAGTGCCCCCCCATGCCCCGTGGGTTCTACCCGTCACCTCTCTGGGTGCCACCCGTGCCCCTCTGGGTGCCACCCGTGCCCTGTATCCCGCAGCCCCTGCACCTGGACTACGTGGTGGCGGCGGCGAACCTGTTTGCCCAGAGCTACGGCATCGCGGGCTCGCGGGACCGGGCGGCCGTGGCCGAGCTGCTGCGGCACGTGCGGGTGCCCCCGTTCGCGCCCAAGGCCGGGGTGCGCATCCACGTGTCCGACCAGGAGCTGCAGAGCGCCAGCGCCGCGCTGGGTACGGCACGGGGGCACTGGGAGAACTGGGAGCACTGGGAGAGGGGCTGGGGGTAGTGGGAGAGGAGCTGGGGGCACTGGGGGCACTGCGGGATACTGGGAGAGGGGCTGGGGGTACTGGGAGAGAAGCTGGGGGTACTGGGAGAGGGACTGGGGGATACTGGGAGAGGGGCTGGGGGCACTGGGAGAGAAGCTGGGGGTACTGGGAGAGGGGCTGGGGGATACTGGGAGAACTGGGGGCACTGGGAGAGGGGCTGGGGGCACTAGGAAAGGGGCTGGGGGCACTGGGGACATTGGGAGAGGGGCTGCAGAGCGCCAGCGCCACACTGGGTATGGCACTGGGGGCACTGGGAGAGAGGGGCTGGGGGCACTGGGAGAACTGGGGGATACTGGGAGAGGGGCTGGGGGCACTGGGAGAGGGGCTGGGGGCACTGGGAGAACTGGGAGCACTGGGAGAGGGGCTGGGGGTACTGAGGAGCTGCCAGTGCCACACTGGGGGGGGGCTTTGAATGCCACTTTGGGAGAGGGGCTGGGGGTCCCACAGGTACCGTGAGGGTGCCAGGGGAGTCCCACAGGTGCCATGGGGGTGCCAGGGGAGTCCCACAGGTGCCCAGGGGTTGCGGGGGTCCCACATGTGCCCCTCTGTCCCTCCCCACAGACGACGGGCGCCTGGAGGAGCTGAAGGCGTCGCTGCCCAGCCCCGAGGAGCTCCCGGGGTTCCGGATGTTCCCCATCGACTTTGAGAAGGTGGGTGCTGCCCCCCTGGGTGCCCCCCACCCACCCCTGGGTGCCCCCTGCCCACCCTCACCCACTCTTGGCTGTCCCCAGGATGATGACACCAATTTCCACATGGATTTCATCGTGGCCGCCTCCAACCTGAGGGCAGAGAACTACGACATCCCCCCGGCCGACCGCCACAAGGTGGGCACTGGGAGCACTGGGGGATACTGGGAGCACTGGGGGAGCACTGGGGAGGGACTGGGGGGTACTGGGAGCACTGGGGAGGGACTGGGGGGTACTGGGGGCACTGCTGGAGCACTGGGGGGCAGCTAATGCCACATTGGGTGAGGGTCTAGGGGGACCTATGGGGGTTCAAGGGTGCTATGGGGTTATTATAGGTGCTTTAGGGTATTTCAGGGTTATTATGGGGTGCTACGGGATTTTTATGTGTGGTGTGGGGTGTTATGGGGGTTGTTATGGGGTACTATGGGGTTATTATGGGTGCTGGGGGTGCTTTGGGTATTTCAAGGATTATTATGGGGTGCTGTAGGGTTTTTATGGTGTTACTATGGATGCTTTGGGGTATTCTAGAGGTTATTTTGGGATTTTTATGGAGTTGTTGTGGGTGCTGGGAGGTGTTCTGGGGATTGTTTTGGGGGTACTATGGGTTATTATGGGTGCTGGGTGTGCTTTGGCGTATTCCAGGGGTTATTTTGGGGTTTTTATGGGACTATTATGGGTGCTGGGTGTGCTTTGTCGTATTCCGGGGATTATTCTGGGATGTGTGGGGCACACACAGAGCCCATACAGACCCCACAGTGGGGCCCTGGGGGTTCTGTGAGTCTCTCAGCCTGATTTTTGGGGCCATCCCCCAAATCCTAAATCCCTTTTCTCTTGTGTCTCTCCCAGAGCAAACTGATCGCAGGGAAGATCATCCCGGCCATCGCCACCACCACGGCGGCCGTGGTGGGCCTGGCGTGCCTGGAGCTCTTCAAGCTGGTGCAGGGGCACCGCCGGCTGAGCTCCTACAAAAACGCCTTCCTCAACCTGGCCCTGCCCTTCGTGGGCTTCTCCGAGCCCCTCGCCTGCCCCCGCAACAAGGTGGGCACTGCCAGGGCCGGGGGGCGAGGGCACGAGGGGGTTGGGGTCACTGGGGGTGTGGGGAGGGGGGATTTGGGGTCACAGTGGGGCTGGGGGTCACTTCCAGAGGGGGTTTGGGGTCACCGTGGGGCTGGGGGACAGCTGGAGGGGGTTTGGGGTCATAGTGGGGCAGAGGGGTGTGGGGAGAGGGGGTTTGGGGTCACCGTGGGGCTGGGGCCATTCCCAGTGGGGATTTGGGGTCACAAAAGGGCAGGGGTCACTCCCAACAGGGATTTGGGGTCACAGCAGGGTTAGGGGTCACTCCCAGAGGAGATTTGGGGTCACAGCAGGGCAGGGGTCACTCCCAGAGGGGATTTGGGGGTCACAGCAGGGTTAGGGGTCACTCCCAGCAGGGATTTAGGGTCACAGCAGGGCAGGGGGTCACTCCCAGCAGGGATTTGGGGTCCCCCCTGGCTCTGACTGTCCCCACCGTGTCCCCAGTACTACGAGGTGGAGTGGACGCTGTGGGGACCGGTTCGAGGTGCAGGGGCTGCAGCCCGACGGGCAGGAGATGACCCTGCGCCAGTTCCTCGCCTACTTCAAGGTACTGGGAGGGACCCCAGCAAAGAGGGGAGTGCTGGGAAGGGGAGAAAGGTCAAGCCCCTGTGGTGGCCGCTGTCCCCAAGCCCTGCTGAGCCCTGTCCCCGTGTCCCCACAGAAGGAGCACCGGCTGGAGATCACCATGCTGTCCCAGGGCGTGTCCATGCTCTACTCCTTCTTCATGCCGGCCGCCAAGCTGCGCGAGCGCCACGACCAACCGTAGGGACACTGGGGACACTGGGGGACACTGGGGGCATGGGTGGGGTCCAGGGCAGGGACAGGATAGCAGGGTTGGAGGAAGGGCTCAGCCCGTGGCAGGGAGATGTCCCCTCCCTGTGTGTGCCCTGGCACTCCCTGTGTCCCTTCCTGTTCCCAGAGGATGACCTGTGCCACATCTCCCTGCCATGTCACCCTCCTATGACAGAGACCATGCCATGTCCCCTCAGGATGACCCATGCCATGTGTCCTTGCCATGTCCCCCTATGTCCCCACAGGCAGACAGACACCGTGCCCCCTGTCCCTGCCATGTCCCCCATGTTCCCTGTCCCTACAGGCTGACAAACACCATGCCCCACATCCCTACCATGTCCCCTGTCCCCAAAGGATGACAGAGGCCGTGCTCCCTGTCCCTGCCATATCCCCCATGTCCCCTGTCCCTGCCATGTCCCTCACATCCCTTGTCCCCAGAGGATGACACAGACTGTGCCCCATGTCCCTGCCATGTCCCCCACATCCCCTGTCCCTACAGGATGACGCAGACTGTGCCCCCGTCCCTGCCATGTCCCCCCTGTCCCCACAGGATGACAGAGATCGTGACGCGGGTGTCCAAGAAGAAGCTGGGCCGCCACGTCAAGGCGCTGGTGTTCGAGCTGTGCTGCAACGACGACAGCGACGCTGACATCGAGGTGCCCTACGTGCGCTACACCATCCGCTAGGGGGCGCACGGCCCCGTCCTTCCGCCCGGCCACGCCCCTCGCACAGGCCACGCCCCGTCACGCCCCGCCCCCTCCCATAGTCGTTGTTGTGTCGGCCCCGCCCCCTGGGTGGGGGCGGGGTCTGGGGGCGGGGCGAGGGCCCCGCCCAATAAACAGACCTTGGCAAAAAGGGGCGTGTCTGAGTCACGTGGTGACCAGCATGTGACAGCAGTGACAATTGACCCTATGGTGGCACTGCCGTGCCAGTGGTCACAATTGACCCTATGGTGGCACAGCCAGCATGTGACAGCAGTAACCAATGGCACTGCTGCATCTGGCATGTGACAGCAGCGACATTGACCCTATGGTGGCACTGCTGTGCTTGGTACATGACAGCGGTGACAATGACCCCACGGTGCCACTGGCATGGCCAGCATGTGACAGCAGTGACAACTGATCCTATGGTATAACTGGCATGGCCAGGACATAACAGCGGTGACAAATGACCCCGCCGTGCCATGGCCAGCATGTGACAGCAGTGACAAAACGATCCTGAGGGGACATTGGCCATGGTGGCACTACCACAGCTGGCACCAGACACCGGTGACAAATGACCCTGTGGTGGCACCAGGGTGGCTTTATTGGGGGTGGGGACATGGGGGGACCCCCCTCAGTCAGGTGCGGGGCTCGGTGTCACCTGCAATGTCCTCAGTGTCACCTGGTGTCACCTCAGTGCCACCGCAGGCCTTGGGGACTTGGTGTCACCCACAGGCAGGTGCTGCTGTCCTCTGTGTCACCGGTGGCAGCTGTGTCACCTGTGAAAGGTCAGCACAGCCCCATGTCACCTGTGTCCCCATGGCTCACAGTGTCACCTGCGCTCCCATGTGTCACCTGCAGACATGTCCTCGTGTCACGCAGTCACTGAGGTCGCTGTGTCACCCTCGGTGTCCTTCCTGTCCCCAGGGGTTCCCGTGGAGCTCTGGCTGTCCCCGCTGTCCCCATCCAGGTGACGTTTCTGTCGCAGGAGCTGCCGGTACCGGGCGGCCGCAGCCTCCATGGTGGCCTGGAGCTCGGCCACCTCCACGGCCAGCGTCACCCCTGGGGACAGGGGGACACCAGGGGGACCGAGGGGGTCACGGGGGCCATGAGCTTTAGGCCCTCCCCAGCTCTGGGGACAGGGACACCCCAGATTTGGGGTGTTCTCCCCATTATTGGGCCCCTCTGGGTTTGGAGACCTTTGCTGGATTTTGGGGACCCCCCAGTCCCCCCCATTTCCTCCCAGTTCCTCCCAGTTTCCCCAAGTCTTCACCTTTCTGGAAGCTTCCCTGGGCCTGCCGCAGACTGGGGGGCACCAGGACCCCAAACCAGCCCAGGGGGTCTGAGGGGGGCCGGCTGGGGGTCCCCCCTTTTTCAGGGGCTCCCCAGCGCTGCCGCAGCCCTGGAGGAGAGAAAAAAGTCAGAGACCCCCCCCAAAAAACAACTGAGGGACCCCCAACACCCACAGGACCCCTCAGAACCCCCCCAGCACCCACAGGACCCCTTAGAACCCCCCCAGAACCCCTCAGCACCCACAGGACCCCTCAGAACCCCCCCCAGCACCCCAAATTCCCCCTCAGTTCCTCCCCTGCACCCCCCCCGTACCCATGGGTGACATCCTCAGACCCCCCAATCTGTCCCCACCACCCACTGGGGACCTTCTGGGGACCCCCACACCCACAGGACCCCCCCAGGGACCACCCAGCCCCCTCCTCACCGTCACCTCCCCCCTGCTGGGGGTCGGGGTCCCCCCCTGTTCCAGGCACCTCCTCAAAGTGGGGGCGTCCCTCTGGGTCCTGCCTGAGGGTGACACAGTGGGGACAGTGTCACCACCGTGCCCTGGTGTCACTTGGCCACCACAGGGACATCCCGACACCCCCCAGTCACCCCCCACACTGGGGACATCAGTGTCACCTCCCCAAACTGGGGACACCCATTTGTGTTCCCCCCAGTGTATCCCCAATGTCCCAGTGTCCCTCCCTGTGTCACTGCCACCCCCCACTGAGTGTCCCCAATGCCCCAGTGTCCCTCCCTGTGTCCCTGCCATGTCCCTCAGTGTGTCCCCAGTGTCCCTGCCACCCCTCACTGAGTGTCCCCAGTGTCCCTGCCACCCCCCTCAGTGTGTCCCCAGTGTCCCTGCCACCCCTCACTGAGTGTCCCCAGTGTCCCTGCCACCCCCCCTCAGTGTGTCCCCAAAGTCCCAGTGTCCCTCTCTGTGTCCCTGTCCTCCACCTGTGGCACACACGGACTCGGGGCACCATGGTGGCCCCGTACTGCAGGGACGAGACGCGGTGACATCCCAGGGAGTAACGGGCCTGAGCCAGGGACAGCCACCCCTGTGGGGACATCAGGGACAGTGGGGACACAGCACAGGGACAGCCACCTCTGCGGGGACATCAGGGACATGGGGACACAGCACAGGGACAGCCACTCCTACACAGACACAGGGGGACATTGAAAGGGTAAGAGGGACAGCCAGCTCTGGGGACAGAAGGATATTGCGTTAGGGACAGTCACCTGTAGGGACATGGGGGACACTGTGGCATGTCCCTTTGTGTCCCCACAGTGGGTGACGTCCCCCCATATGTTCCAGGACGGCTGGTGTGTCCCCAGCCATGTCCCCACAGCAGGGGACTGTCCCCAGCTGTGTCCCCATGGGGTTGGCACATCCTTGTAGCAGGTGACACCCACCAGGTGGGTCCCTGTGGCAGGTGGCATCTCCTCACACGTGTCCCCACGAAGGGTGGCATGTCCCCTCTGTGTCCCTGCTGTGTCCCCTCTGTCACCACTGTCCCCGTGTCCCCTCACCTGCCGCAGGTGCTGCTCCAGCTGCTCCCGCCGCTGCTGCAGCAGCTCCAGCGCCTCCATCACCTCCAGCGCGGCCTCGTCCAGGGACAGCGACAGCGACCCTGGGGTGGGGGGACACAGCTCAGGACCCCAAACACCCGGGGGGACCCCAGGGGCTCCCCTAGACCCACCAAAACCACTCTCCCTACCGAGAGACCGGGCCGGTGTCCCCACAGTGTCACCCGTGTCCCCTCAGTGTCCCCGGGGACACCCCTAGGCCCTCAGATACCCCATCAAGACTCCCCCGGGCCCCCGGAAACCCGCTCAAAAAACCCTCAGGATCCTTGAGACACCCAAGACCATCCCAAAACGTTCCCGGTCTCCTGGAGACTGCCAAAATCCCCCCGAGACCCCTCCCCGAGCACCCCCGGGACCACCAGAGACCCCCGGAGCCCCCGGTACTCCCTCACCGTCCATCGCCGCCCTCACCGAGGCCTCAGGCCCGGCCCCGCCTCGTCCAATCACATCCCACCCCGGCACCTCTCGACCAATCGGCGCGCAAGGCAACTCGGGGGGTGGGGCCTGCGTGAGGGCCGGCAGCGCAGCCGGGTGACGCCGACCCGGACGCCATCTTGAGTGAGGGCGCAGCATTTCCTCCCCTTTCCGGCAGCACCGCGCTCTCCCATTGGTCCACCTGCGCTCGGCCAATGGAAGGCGGCGGTGCTGGGAGGTGCCGGCGTGTGAAGAGGAACGCGGAGCGGAGCAGCCGCGACCATGGTGAGGGGCCGGGGGGTTGGGTCGGTGGTCCTGTGTCCCCACCTGTGTCCCCACCGTGTCCCACATCTCTCCATGGCGCCTCCGACCTCCCCTCCGTGTCCCCCATCCTCTCATTTCCATGCCCCCCACAGGGCCATCCCCCTTGCCCAGCGTCCCCATATCCCCCCTCACGCGTCCCTCACTCTGTCCTCGCTGTCTCCAGATGTCCCTCGATGTCACCACTGTCTCCTGATGTCCCCGCTGTCCCACATCCCTCGATGCCGCCCCCTCAGCGCCCCCCATCCTCTCATTCCTCTATATCCCTCACACCGGGCCCTTCCCCGCATCCCGCCGTGTGTCACCCCCGGTGTCACCTGAGTGTGTCACCTGTGTGTATCCCCGTGTCTGTCCCCGTGTCGCAGCTGCGTCGCCAGGCCCGGGAGCGCCGGGAGTACCTGCAGCGCCGGGCCAAGGAGCAGCAGCAGCAGCGGCAGCGGGAGCGCAGGGAGAGCCTGAAGCGGGCGCTGGACGGTACCGGAGCACGGGGAGGGGGCGAGAGAGGGGCTGGAAGGGGGGAAAAAGGAAGCAAGAGGGGTGAAGAGGGGCCGGGAGGAATCTGGGGTACTCACAGGAGGTTTGGGAGGAGTTAAAGGGTGTTAGAAGAGATTCCGAGTGTGTGAAAAGAGGGTTGGGGGTGGCAAAGGGGATTTGGAGGAGTTGAGGAGAGTTTGGGGGGATAGAGAGGAGTTTAGGGGGGTTGAGGAGTGTTTGGGGATGTTAGAGAGGGGTTAGGAGGGGAGATAGGGGTGCTGTGGGCCATAGGCGTTATTTGGGGCTGGGGTATTGGAATGGGGAGGGTTGGGGCTCCTGTCTGAGCCCCCCCATTTCTCTCCTCACCCCCCAGAGAATCGGTTGCTGCCCACGGAACTGCGGCATGAGGCGCTGGCCCTGCAGAAGGAGCTCGAGTTCGACTTCCAGGCACCGGGGGGTGAGAGAGACCTCCAAACTGGGGGAGAGGGACCCCCAAATCTGGGGGGAGAGAGTGGGGAGAGAGACCCCAAATCAGGGTAGAGGGAGCCTCAAATTGGGGGAGAGGGTGGAGAGAGGGAAAGGTGGGGAGAGGGACCCCCAAATTGGGGGGTATTGGAGCTTCCAAACCCAGGGGTGGGGGACAGGTCAGACCCTTGAATGAGCTGGACCCCAGAATGGGGAGAGGGGAATCCAGAGACAGGAGGGAGGCAGCCCCAAAACAAGACCTGAAAAAAGAGATTGGCCTCATTTTTAGAAGTTTCCTCAAATTCTCTGTAGATTTTTCAATTCCCCAGATGAGATTAAACTCACCCCAAAGTGAGTGTAGGGTTGCACTAACACTCACAGTCTGGGCTGCACCCCAAATTTGGGCCTTATTCTCTCCACAATGAGCTGTGAATCCCCCAAAATGGGACTTAAACCCACAAAATGGGAGTTAAACCCCCAAAATGGGAATTAAACCCCCAAAACCCACCCAGAACCATCACTGGATTGACCCCAATGACCCCGGGGATGGGTGTGGCTGCAGTAGGCGTGGCTGGGAATACAGGGGGTGTGGCCTGACAAAGCTCCACCCCCAGAGACAGGTGACAGCCAGGATGACGAGTACAGGTGGGCGGGGCTGGAGCCCCCCAAGGTGATGGTGACAACGTCACGTGACCCCAGTGCCCGTCTGAGGCTCTTTGCCAAGGTGGGCATGGCCAGATTTGGGTGTGGCTTTTGGGGGGTGGGTGTGGCTAAAGCTGGGTGTGGCTCTAGATGGGTGTGACTGGGCGTGGTCTGGTGTGGGTGTGGCTAAACTGGGCGGGGCTCTGATGTGGGCGTGGCACATCCTTAACACCCTGACCCCACCCCGTGGCTGTTCCCATGGGGTGTGGCTGGGGGGGTGGGAGGAGCTTGTTTGGCCCCACCCCTTGAAGGCTGTGTCAATTCTGGGCAATAAAACCCATAGGAGTGGGAGGAGAATTTGTGGATGTGGCCTGAAAGTAGGCGTGGCTCCTAGTGACCTTAAAATATTGAAGGGGCGTGGCCAGGGATGGGTGTGTCATTGTCACTGTCTGCTGGGGGACAGAGAGGGACACAGAACTGGGGACATGGGGGGTGATTTGGGGGACATGGGGAGTTGATTTGGGGGGACATAACAGGTGATTTGGGGGACATTAGGGGGTGATTTGGGGGACATTAGGTGGTGATTTGGGGGACACAAGGAGTGTCATTTGGGGGACACGGGGGGTGATTTAGGGGACACAGGAGAGGTGATTCGGGGGACACAAGGGGGGACACAGGGGAGGCAATTTGGGGGACATAGGGGGCTCATATGTCAGGACACAAGGGGGGTGATTTGGAGGGACACAGGAGAGGTGATTTGGGGGGCATAGGAGGGTGATTTGGGGGACATGAGGGGGAAGTGATTTGGCGGACATGGGGGTTTTTTTGGGGGGATGTGACAGGTGATTTGGGGACACAGGGGAGGCAATTTGGGGGACACGGGTGTAATTTGGGGGATATGGGGAAGGTGATTTGAGGACACAAGGGACCTCATTTGGGGCACCTGGTGACGCAGCAGTGGCCCAAGCAGGGGGACACTGTGTGAAGGGGTGACACAAACAGGGCGTGGCAGGGCTGTCCCTGACCCAGCCCCATGTCCCCGTGTCCCTGTCCCCAGGAGCTGTGCCTGCTGCTGCCCGGGGCTCGCCGCATGAACCGGGGCCGTGCCGAGCTGGGCGCTCTGGTGGCGGCGTGCCGGGCCGCGGGCGTCACCGACCTGCTGGTGCTGCACGAGACCCGCGGGCGGCCCGGTCAGTGCCAAACAGGGGGCTGGGGGCACCTTCGGGGGTCCCTGCTGGGAGGGAAGGGCCTGGGGGGGTGCCTTGAGAAGGCTGAGATAGAGCAGAGATAGGGAGAGATAATTAATTAAGTAGGGATTTATTAAAAGGTTGTTCTCAGTGGATCCACCTTGGGCAGCACAAGAGGTCAGTCAGGGCTGCACCCAAGGTGAACCAAAATGGTCACAAAATGAACCCAAAATGGACCCAAATGGTCACAAAATGAGCCCAGGATGGACCCAAATGGTCACAAGATGAACCCAAATTAACCAAAATGGTCACAAAATGGACAACTGGTCACAGGGTCTCACTTTATAAGTTCTGCTCCATTTGCATATTGGAGTTAATTGTCCAATTACAGCTTTAGTTTATGAAGGTCCATCTTTCTTGTTTTTCTTTTTTCAATCCAAATAGTTTATGCTCTTGGGCCTGAGATTTGGATCATTTATTCTTGGTCCCCAGCGAGAGAAAGAATTGTTTTGTGTGAAGAGCTCACCAACATTTAATGTGAAGCTCATACCCACACACTAAAGCAGCACAGAACCTTAAAAATATAAAAGCTAAAACCTGAGGCATCAAGGGAGTGGGTGGGGCTAATCCCAAGGGGTGTGGCCTGTTTGTGGGTGTGGTCTGTGGGTGTGTCCTTATCAAGCTCCACCCCCCAGACGGGCTGACCGTGTCCCACCTGCCCCACGGCCCCACTGCCCACTTCACCCTGAGCGGGGCCGTGCTGCGCCAGGAGGTCGGGGGGCTCGGGGGGGCCCCGCTGGCCGCCCCCCCACCTGCTGCTGCTACGCCTGGATTCCACGCTGGGAAAAAGGGTAAGGCCAGGGGGACACTGGGGACATGATGGGGGGACACTGGGGACATGGGGGGACAGGAGGGGAAAAGGCGACACACACCTGGGGGTATGTGAGGGGATATAGGAGAGGAAATGGGGACATCAGGGGAGAGCACAGGAGGTCTCAGGGGTGGGGTGACCCCAACCCTGTCCCCATCCTTGTTCCCCCTAGGTCGGGACCATCCTGAAGCACCTGTTCCCCGTTCCCCGTCCCGACAGCCGCCGCGTGGTGACCTTTGCCAACGAGGATGACGTCATTTTAGTGCGGTGGGTGACACTTGGGGACACAAGGACACGGACAGACCCCCCCTGCCCCAGACCCCTCTGACCCGCCCCTCCCCACAGGAACCACGTCTACCGGCGCCGGGGGCGGACAGTGGAGCTGGAGGAGGTGGGACCCCGCTTCCAGCTGAGGCGTGAGTGTCCCCTGCTGTCCCCAACAGCCCTAAAAGGGTCCCCATGTGTCCCCAAATGTCCCAACCACCCCCTCGTGTCACCCCCAGCCTACCTGATCCGCCTGGGGACCCTGGAGCAGGGGGACGCAGCCGACGTGGAGTGGCGCTGGCACCCGTACACGGCCACGGCCCCCAAGCGCCGCCTGCTCAGCGCCACCTGAGCCCCCCAGGACCCCCCCAGGTGGGACCCACCTGTGCACCTGAGACCACCTCGGCAGCTGAGACCCCTCTGGACTGGCCCAGGCACAGCTGGGATTCTCACAATCAGTTTTTATTTGTCATAATAAATCATTTTTGTCTATATTGGGTTCTGTAAGGATCAGCTGGGTTCTGCTGCAGCCCCTCCTCTGTGGGGGGGCCCAGAGATCCGGACCCCCCCTCACACCCGGGACCACTCGGCCGGGGGGTCCCGCGGGCCCTTGGGCTTCCCGATGCGGAAATTAAACCCTGGGGGGAGGAGTGGGGGTCAGTGAGGGGGGGCTGGACATTGATTACCCCCCCCAAACCCCCAGGGACACAGAGACCCCCCCCCAGGACACCAGGGACCCCCATGCTCACCCAAGCAGGGCCCGCTGCTGGTGTCCACAGGGGGGGTCACGACCTCATAGGCGCCATCCGAGGGTCTGGGGGAGCCTGGGGGGGGGGAGACCAGGGTCAGAAGTATCGATCCTGGGGACCCCTGAGCCCCCCGACCCCCCCCCACTCACCTGCTGGGCTGGGGGAGGGGCGGCGCACGGGACTGCCCGGCAGGGAGCACGTGCCCGAGGGGGCGGAGTCTCGTCCGAATGGGGCGTGGTCTCTTCCCAAAGGGGAGGGGCCTCTCCCCGCGGCCCCGCCCCCTCGGCGGGGCTTGTTGACTACGGCGTAGGTGACATCCATGGCGGGGGGCGCGGGGGGCTCGGCCGGCACCGAAACGCTCCTGAAGGGAGGGATGGCGAGGGAGGGGACACCTGTCCGGGTCACCTGTCCCCGCTGCCCGGCTCACCTGTCCCCGCTGCGAGCACTCACCTGAGCAGCGCGGGGCGCAGAGCCCGGCGGGCCACGGCGTCCTGGTACAGGGGGGGCTGGGGATGCAGGGGGGGTCACCTGCGGCCCCCCAAACGGGGGCGGCCGGAACTCCCGCGTCCCTCCAACCTCTCAGGGCACCCCGAGCTCTTGGGGTCCCCCCCGACCGTCCGGGTCCCTTCTTTCACTTCCCCTTTCCGGGGGCAGGAAGTGCCGCGGCCGCCCTCGTGCCCCCACCCCGCCCCGGATGCTCGCGGCCCCCCAGGCCCCCCCCAGGACCGGGGTCCCCCCTTTCTCTCACCTGAACCCCGCGGGCAAGGCTGAGGTGGCCGGGGGGGGGGTGGAGGTGCCATGGGGGGTCCGGGGGGGTCTCAGGTGTGTGGGGCACGGAGGGGACCTGGGGGGTTTTCAGTGCCCCCCGGGCCCCGCCCCCGGCTGGGGCCCCGCCTCTGGGCTGGACCCTAAAGCTCCGCTGGGAATTCGCTGTGGCGCTTTGGGGGGGCTCCTGGGGGACTCTATAAATACTGCAGGGGCTGTTTAGGGGCTCTGTGGGGCTTTTTGGTGTACCTATAGCCCCTGCAGAAAGTCTGGGGAGCCTCTATAGACCCCACAGAGCCTCTGTAGAGATTTTGGGTGTCCTTATGTACCCTACAGTCCCTGCATGGGTCCCCTAAAGCTCTTCGGGGGTGCCTATAGAGTTTTTGGGGTGTCCTAAAGTTCTTCGGGGGTGCCTATAGAGTTTTTCGGGTCCCTAAAGCCGCCCTGGTGTGTCTGTGGCTCCTGGAACTCACCCAGGAGGCGCTGAAGGCGCGATGGGGCCGTGCCGGGGGGGTCACAGGGGTGCCCCACACATTGGGGGTCCCCTATGGCCCTGCGGGGGCGGGGCCAGGCGCCTATAGCCGCCATAGGGGTCCCTCTGGCCCCGCCCCCCGCCATAAGGCTGAATTCCGACCCCGCCCCTGTGTGACATCACAGGGAGTCATGAGGGAAGGGGGTGGAGCGGGAGAGCCCGCCAAAAGAACCGTCACTCTTTAAGCCCCGCCCCGCGGTCGATGATTGGTCCGCGCGCTGCGGCCCCCGCCCCTTTCCTCCGCGCCGCGCCGTGATTGGTGGATGCGGCGGCGCGGTGACGTCACGAGGCGCGCGGCGCGGCGGCCCCGGAAGCGGCGGCGGCGGCGGCGGGAGCGGGAGCGCGGCCGGTGAGCGCGCGCAGGGCGGGGACAGCGCGGGGGCGGAGCCAGAGGGGCGGGCACGGATGGGGGCGGAGCCTGAGTGGGGGCGGGCCCGAGTGGGGAGGGGGCGGCCCGGGGGCGATCTCGTAGGAGGGCGGGGGTTTGTGAGGGGGCGGGATGTCCCCGGGGCTCCAGGGGCGGGGCTAACGCTGGTGTGGGCGTGGTTTTGCTTCATGGGCGTGGCCTGAGAGGCACGTGCGGGGTGTTCCGAGGTGAGCCTTGTGGGGGCGTGGCCTTATGTCAGTGGGCGTGGCCTAGGCAAAGACCACCAGGCCTGGACATACTGGGTGGGGCTGGAGGTGTGGCCACAAGGTGTGGATTAGGGGTGGGGTGTGGTCTGTGAAGCCACGCCCCCGGTGACCCCACCCCATCTCCCCCACAGGTGCCCGGGAGCCCTGACCCCACCCTTGGTGAAGGCAGGGTGGGGCAGGGCGGGGCTGTTCAGGTGTGCAGGCACCGCCCCGGCGCCCCCTGCTGGTCACAGGTGAGGCAGAGATGGAGCCAGCAAGGACAGTGGACATGGCGTCCCCGAGCTGTCACCACAGCGGGGACAATGAGGAGGAAGATGTGACAGCAGCGGTAGCCATGACATCATCCGTGTGTCAACCTGCTGGGAATGAGGAGGAGGAGGACAAGGAGGTGGCAGCAGTGGTGACAGCCACAGTGTCCCTGAGGTGCCACCCCAGTGAGGAGGACGAGGAGGTGACAGTAGCCATGACATCCCAAGGTGGGCCGTGTGGCAGGGATGAGGATGTGGTGGCAGCAGTGACAGCAGAAGCAGCCACAACGTCCCAGGGCTGTCATCCCAGTGAGGAGGAGGAGGTGACCACAGCAGGGACATCCCTAGGGTGTCCCCCACTTGAGGATGAGGAGGAAAAAGTGACAATAGCAGGGACAGCAGCAGTGACACCCCCGAGCATTCAACCCAGTGAGGAGGAGATGACCATGGCAGCAACGTCCCCAGCATGTCCTCCTGTAGGGGATGAAGAGGAGGTGACAGCAGCAGTGACATCCCCAGTGTGTCACCCTCGTGAGGAAGAGGAGGAGGTGACAGCAGCAGTGACATCCTCAGAGTGTCACCATGAGGAAGAAGAGGAAGAAGTGACAGCAGCAGTGACATCCCCAGTGTGTAACCCCGGTGAGGAAGAGGAGGAGGTGACGGCGGCGGTGACGGCAGCAGCAGCCACGTCGGCCCCGGGCGGGCGGCGTGGTGCGGACGAGGACGTGGCGGCCGCGGGCTGGCGAGCGCGGCGCAAACACGTGTTCGTGCTCAGCGAGGCCGGGAAGCCGATCTACTCCCGGCACGGCAACGAGGAGGCGCTGGCAGCCACCATGGGTGTCATGATGGCCCTCGTGTCCTTCATCCAGAGCGGCGGCAACGCCATCCGGGCCATCTGCTCTGGTACGGGGCCAGCGAGGGGTGGACATGGAACACCCAAATTTACACAGACACACCTGTGGGTAGCCCCAAACCTGCAGAGCCCCACCCCAAGATAGCCCTGAAATAGCCCCCACAGGTACAGGATCCCTGCTCCAAAAGCTCCCTCCAAACACAACATCCCAGCCCCAAAACCACCTCTCCCAGATGCAGCTGAAACTACTGAATCAGCCTGCCCAGGTACAACCAACCCCCCCAAAACTCTCTTCCTCCTCAAACCCTTCCCTAAAAAAGGGTTTTTACATCCTGAGGGGTGAGGGGATGAGAGGACACGGCCTGAGGGGTGAGGGGAGATCCTGAGGGGTGAGGGGATGGCAGTGACACGGGTTTGCCACCACCTAAAAACCCTACCTTGCTACAGCCACTCTCCAAAAACAGCACATCCCAAAATGACACCTGTCCAGGTACATCTGGCTACCCCCAAACCCTCCGTGTCCCCCTGCCCCGTGTGACCACCGTGTCCCCTCTCTCCCCCGCAGAGGACCGCACGCTGGTGTTCGAGCAGCGGGGCCCGCTGCTGCTGGTGTCGGTGTCCCGCACACGGCAGTCGGCGGCGCAGCTGCGGCGGGAGCTGGCGTTCGTTCACGAGCAGATCCTGTCGTTGCTGACCCGCGGGGGCATCGCCCGAGTCTTCGCCCGACGCCGCGGCTTCGACCTCCGCCGGCTGCTGGCGGGCGCCGAGGCCGTGCTGGACCGGCTGCTCTGCGGGGCCGCGGCCGACGGGCGGCTGCTGCTGGGGGCCGCTCGCTGCCTGCCCCTGCCCGGGGGGCTCCGCCGCGCCGTGTCCGGGGCCCTGCGCCGCGCCGCCGCCGCCGCCCGCCCCGCGCCCGCCCTGGCCGTGCTGGCGGCCCGGGGCCGCCTGGTGACGGCGGCGCGGCAGCGGGCGCTGGCCGAGGGCGGGCGGCTCTGCGCCAGCGACCTCCACCTGCTGCTCAACCTGCTGGGCGGCGGGGCGGGCGCGGGGGCCGGCGAGGTGTGGACCCCCGTGTGCTTGCCACGTTTCAACCCCGATGGGTATTTCTATGCCTATGCGGCGCGGCTGGGCGAGGAGGAAGAGGAGGGTGTGACGCTGATCCTGCTGTCCACGGAGCGAGAGGGATTCTACGCGGCGGCCGCGTGCCGCAGGCAGCTGGAGGACACGCTGCGGGCGCAGGGCTGGCTGGCCGAGCTGGCGGCGGCCGTGCGAGGGGGAGCGGGGTACGGCCCGTCCCGCCCCGGCGCCCCCGAGCTCCGGCACTTCCTCTACAAACCCTTGGAAGGGCCGGAGGAGATGCAGCAGCTGCCGCAGTTCACCAGGTGCGGGGATGAGGGGGACGCGCCAGAATTTGGGAGGGTGGGAGTGTCCCTGACCTTCACCTGATGCTCGTGTCCCTCCTCTCTCACTGGCTGCAGCCCTGAGCTGGAGGAGCCCTACACCAGCGAGGAAGAGCAGCACCGGCTCTTCGACCTGTACCACTACCTGCACAGCCGGGTACACAGCCCGCACCGGCCCCTGCGCCTGCTCTACCACGTGGCTGAGAAGGAAACGCTGCTGGCCTGGGTGAGCCGAGGGGAAGGAGCTCTCAGCAGGGCCCAGAGGCAGCAGCACCTGTTTGTGCTGTCGTGAGAAGATTCCACAGTTAGTGGGGGGTCACTGGCTGGTGGTGCTGTCGGTGGATCCTGCAGTTAACGGGACGCTCGGTGTCAGTGCTGTCAGTAGATCCCACAGTTAATGGGATGTGGTGTCATCAGTAATTAATGGGATGCTCACTGACAGTGCCATAAGTAGATCCCACAGTTAACAGGATTTTCACTGGCAGTGCCATCAGTAGGTCCCACAATTAATGGGGTATCATCAGTAGGTTCCACAGTTAACAGGATTTTCACTGGCAGTGCCATCAGTAAATCCCACAGTTAACAGGCATGGGTTCCCACAGGTGACCAGCAAGTTCGAGCTGTACAGCTGCTTCAGCCCGTTGGTGACGAAGGCGGGCGCCATCGCTGTGCTGACCAAGCTGCTGCGCTGGCTCAAGAAGGAGGAGGACTGGCTGTTCATCCGCTACCCGGCGCCATTCTGTGCTGCGCCCGCGCGCCCCGAGGGGCCCGAGCCCGAGGGCTGACAATAAACACTGAGACCCCGGGGAGAGTCCTGACTCCGGGGGGACTGGGGGATCAGGGGACACGGCCTGAGGGGTGAGGGGACAAGGGGACATCCTGAGGGGTGAGGGGATGGGAGGGGACACAGCCTGAGGGGTGAGGGGATGGGGGGACACGGCCTGAGGGGTGAGGGGATGGCAGGGACACGGCCTGAGGGGTGAGGGAGTCATCCTGAGGGGTGAGGAGATGAGGGGACATGGCCTGAGGGGTGAGGGGACAAGGGGACATGGCCTGAGGGGTGAGAGGATGAGGGGACACGGCCTGAGGGGACAGGGGACATCCTGAGGGGTGAGGGGATGAGGGGACACAGCCTGAGGGGTGAGAGGACATCCTGAGGGGTGAGGGGATGAGGGGACACAGCCTGAGGGGTGACGGGACATCCTGAGGGGTGAGGAGACAGGGGACATCTTGGGTGAGGGGACAAGGGGAAATCCTGAGGGATGAGGGGATGAGGGGACACGGCCTGAGGGGACAGGGACACAGTCTGAAGGGTGAGGGGATGGGGGGACCTCCTGAGGGGTGAGGGGACAGGGGGAACACAGCCTGAGGGCTGAGGGGACATCCTGAGGCATCAGGGGATGAGGGGACACGGCCTGAGAGGTGAGGGGATGAGGGCACATGGCCTGAGGGGCGAGGGGATGAAAGAAGGGGGAAGAGGAGATGAGAACAGCGACAGAGAAGGGGAAAAAGGGAATCGAAAATGAGAGAAATGAGGGAGAGAAAATGGGGAGAAAAACTGAAAGGAAAGGTGGGTAAGAGCAGACAGAAAAGAGGGAAAATGGGGCAGGAAAGAGAGGGGTGAGGGGACTGAAATCAGCTGGAAAATGTGACAGGAAAGGCTGGAAGAGGTAACAAGAAATGGATAGCAAAAATAGACAGGAAAGGGAGCAGAAAATAGGGAAGAGGATATGATGGAAGAAATGACAGATTAGGGGTGAAAAGGGGACAGAAAATTACATCAGAAAGGGATAGGAACAGATGGGAAAAGGGACAAAAATTAGGGCAAAGAGTGGATGGAAAATGGGGGAAGATGTGAGGGGGAAAGGTGGGAAAATGTGAGAGGAAAAGGGTGGGAAAACGTGAGGGGAAAAGGTGGGGAAATGTGAGGCAAAAAAGTGGGAAAATTGAAGGGAATTTGAGTGAAAATGAGGGGGGAAAGGCAGGAAAACATGAGGGGGGAAGGTGGAAAAAATTAGGGAAATAAGCAAGAAAATGTGAGTGGGAAAGGGCGGTACAACCTGAGGGGGAAAAAGCAAGAAAACATGAGAGGGAAAAGGGCGGGAAAACGTGAGGGGGAAAAGGGTGAGAAAACCTGAGGGGCAAAAGGGCGGGAAAATGTGAGGGGAAGAAGTGGGGGAAACATGAGGGGAAAAGAGTGGGAAAACGTGAGGAGAAAAAGGGTAGGAAAACATGGGGGGGAAATGGGGGGAAAACGTGAGGGAGAAAAGGGGGGGAAACATGAGGGGAAAAATGGTGAGATAAACTTTCGGGGAAAAAGGGCAGGAGAACGTGAGGGGAAAAAGGGTGAGAAAACCTGAGGGGGAAAAGGTGAGGGGGAAGAGGGCCAGAAAACATGAGGGGGAAAAGGGTGAGAAAACATGAGGGGAAAAGAGCAGGAAAACCTGCGAATGGGAGGGAGAGGAGCTGAGAAAACTGCAGAAAGAAGGTGAGGGGAAATGGGGGGTGAAAAGGGACAAAGTGTAAGGACACAAGACAGGAAAGTGGGAAAAGGGGACTGGAAAGAGGGTGTTGGCGGCAGAAAATGGGGCAAGGGAGGAAAGGACTGGAGAGGGAAATGAGGGACAGAAATGGAAGGGACAGAGGCGGCAGGAACTGGAGGAAGGAGGTGACAGAAATAGGAGAAACCCTGGAAAAAAGAGATAAGGAGGGAGGAAATGGTGAAATGTGACAGAAAATGTGGGACTGAGGGTGGAAAAAGGGGAATGAAGAAGATGACAAGGTGACAGGAGGGGACAAGCCAGTGCTCTCCATCATTGCCCCCCATGCACCCCGCTGTCCCCACCGTGTCCCTCCAGGCTGCAGTGATGGACCCGGACCCACGCAGTGAGGGGCTCTATGGCCAAGACCCCCCAAGACCACCGTGTGTCCCAGTGTCCCCTCGCCCCAGGGACAAGGCGGTCTCAGGTGTCCCCAAGAGAGGCAGTGTCCCTGTGTCCTGCCCAGTTCCCCCCTCAGGTCCCCCTGGGGCGACCCCACAGCTGGAGGTGCTGCTGAGGCAGGTGCGCAGCCTGAAGAAAGGTGAGTGTGACGACCCCTGTGTTCCCCCATGTTCCCATGTCCCACATGTCCTCCTGTGCTCCCTCATGTGACTGCCATATCCCCGTGTCCCTCTGTCTGTCCCACTGTGTCCCAAAGTCCATGAGGCCACAACAGAGGAGCTGGTGAAGGCACAAGACCACAGTAAAGAGTTGTGCCAGGAACTGGAGCAGCGTGAGTCACCTTGGGGGGACACAGAGAGGGTTGGGGACATGCAGAGAGGGGTCTGTGGGGTTGCTGGGTGGTGGGTACGGACTCTGAGGGGTTTGTGGGGACAGAGGACTCTGAGCTCGTTTCCCCCTCCCCACAGTGGAGCAGCAAAAGGAGGCACTGGAGAGGACCTGGAAGCAGGTGCAGGGTGAGCCTGAGAGGGGCTGGGGTCTTTGGGGCCCCCCCAAAACCTCCCCGATGCTCCCTTGACCCCCACGATTCCCTGAACCTTGTGGCCCCTTCTGACTCCCCCAGAGGGGGTGGGACCCCCTCACAGAGGGACCCTCTTGGCCCCTGTGACCCCCCTGATCCCCCTAACCTCAACCCCTGTGACCCCCTTGGCCCCCCAGAGTCACTGCAGAGAGCGCAGCTGCAAGGGAATGAGGTGGATGCCAAAGGTCAGAGGTGAGTGGGGACACCTGTGACCTTCCTCAGCCTCACCTGTGCCCACATGACCTCTGACCCTGCCCAAACACACCTGGTGCCCCCTGACCCCCCACAGGAGCTGTGGACTCTGGCTGGAGCAGCTGCAGGACCTGGAAGGGACAAAGCAGCAGTGGGAGCAGCTGAAAAACCTGCGCCGGGAACAGAGGTGGGGCTGGGGACACAGCCTGGGGGACACAGGTGGGGCTGGGGGACACAGGGCTGCAGACACAGGTGGGCTTGGGGGACACAGGTGGGCTGGGGGTGGCACCAGGTGTGACCCACACAGGTCATATGACCACGGTGTCACCCCCTGTGTCCCCTCACTCCCAGGTGGCAGCACTGCCAGCAGCTCGAGGCCATCATGGAGGAGCTCAAGCACCTGCATGTCACACACGTGAGTGAGCCCCGGGCTGGGGTCCCTGACACACCTGGGGGTCCCACACACACCTGGGTGCCCTGGCACACCCCGGGATCACCCCCTACCCCTGTCCTCCCACAGGCTCCAGCCCACCTGAAGGCTGAACTGGTGAAGCTGGAGAAGATGAAGGAGAGGTGGCTGAGCTTGGGTGAGCCCCTGACACCTGAGTGACCCTCCAGGACTCCCCCTCGAGCACCCGACTGTCCCTCCTGACACCTGAATGACCCCTGGGACACCTCTGGGCACTTCAGAGACACCCTTGGACACCTCAGTGCCAACACCTGAGTGACCTCCTGAGTTCCTGACTGACCCTGGGCCACCTGAGTCCCTCTCCCACAAGCCCCTGAGTGACCCCCTGGCCACCTGAGTCCCCCCAAACCCAGGTGTGTCCCCTTGGGCTGACCAGTGTCCCCTCCTTGCCCAGAGCGCCGTGTGAGGGACACCGAGGAGCAGCTGGGCCCACAGGGAGCTGTGCTCTGGTGAGTGGCTAGCTCTGGCCCCGCCCCTGCAAAGGTGACCCCACCCACTCAGGCCTGTCCCCGCCCCCTAACCCCCATTCTTGCAGGCGATTGGTGCAGCAGGAGCAGGAGTGGGCGGAGCGAAAGCTGGAGGTGGAGCTGGCCCGGCAGCAGCAGAGCCTGCAACACCGTGACAGGTGTGTGACACCTTAGGGACAGGTGTGTGACCTGCTGGGATGGGTGTATGACACCCTGGGAAAGGTGTGTGACCCCTGGGAACAAGTGTGGGACAGGTGTGTGGGACAGGTGTGGCCCTGTCACCTGGGCCCTTCAAGGCCCTGCCCACCTCTGGCCCCACCCCTTCCCTGTCCCCCCCCAGGTTGGCAGAGGAGCTGCAGCAGCTGCAGCGCTCCCAGGAGGCTCATCCAAAGTGACAGGGGATGAGATGGACACACCCCGTGGGACACCTGTGGCACCTGTGTGACACCTCTGCGTGTTACCTGTGGGCCACCTGTGTCCTGCCATGTTCTCATGTCCCCCATTCCCCGTTGTTCTCCCCACCATGTCCCCCATGTCCCCCCAGGTCGCCATGTGTCCCCCATGTCCCCTCACATCCCCAATGTCTCCCATTTCCCCATGTGCCCCCCCAATGTCCCCCATGACCCCCAAGCCCCCTCATGTTCCCCCATGTCCCCTCATGTTCCCCCATGTCTCCAATAAAGTTCTGCCGCCACTGCTGTCTCTAAGGCGTCTCTTTGCGATCGCGGGTGACACTTCCCCCAAACATGGCGGCCCCTAATGGCCGCCGCCATTGCTCTCCTGGCCGCCGCCATGCTGTAGGCGGGCATGCCCTTGTCGGGAAGCGGAAGTTGGACACGCCCCCGCTTCCGGCCGCTGTTGGGCCTAGCCGGGAGCGTCCCTCGGAGGCGGCGGCAGCGATGGTGGGGAAGGAGCCGGGGGGTGTGTGGGGCCCTCAGGGGGGCTGCGGTGTCTGGGGGACCTCCCAGGCCCTGACGCCCCCCGCCGCTACCCCCTTAGGACAGCGAATTCTCGGACGCGGAGGCGGCTCCCGGAGGGGAGGAGAACGCGCCTGTTTATTGCGTGTGCCGCAAGCCGGACATCAACTGCTTCATGATGTGAGAGGGGTCTGGGGGTTCTCCAACTGCTTCATGATGTGAGGGGGGGTTTGGGGGGTCCCGAACTGCTTCAGAATGTGAGGGGAGGGTCTTGGGAGGGTCCCCAACTGCTTCATGATGTGAGGGGGGGTTTGGTGGGGTCTCCAACTTCTTCAGGATGTGAGGGGGGGTCTGGGGAGAGCGGGGTCCGCAGGTGCTTCGGGATGTGAGGGGAACGGGGGCAGCAGGGTCCTCTTCATGATGTGGGGGGGGGGGGGGTCTGGGGGGTCTCAACTGCTTCGGGATGTGGGTGAGGGTCTGGGGGGTCCCAAATAGCTTCAGGATTTGAGGGAGAGCAGAGGGAACAGGGTCCACAACTGCTTCGGGATGTGAGGGGGGGTCCCCAAGTGCTTCAGAATGTGGGGGAGGATCTGGGGGTGTCTGAGGGTGCAGCAGCAGGGAGAGACAGGGCTGGGGGTCCTGGGTACTTCTCAGGGTGGGAGTTGGGGGGTCCCGGCTTGTGTTGGCCCCTGAGGCTGTTGGAGGGGTTCCCTTGAAGCGGGGAGGGGTGCAGGGTCCCCTCGAGGGGGCTTTAGGGGTCCCTTGAAGTGGGGAGGGGTTCGGGGTCCCCCTGGGGGGCTTTGGGAGGTCCCTTGAAGTGGGAAGGAGTACAGAGTCCCCCTGGGGAGCTTTGGGGGTGCCCAGCTGAGGGTCTCAGTGTCACTCCTGTCCCACAGAGGCTGCGACAACTGCAACGAGTGGTTCCATGGGGACTGCATCAACATCACCGAGCGCATGGCCAAGGCCATCCGCGAGTGGTACTGCCGGCAGTGCCGCGGTGAGAGGGGCTGGGGGGGCTTTGGGAGGCTCTGGGGATGCTCTGGGAGGGCTTTGGGGGGCCAACCAAGAGTGGCAATGCAGCAGTGAGAAGGGCTGGGGGCTCTGGGAGGGCTTGGGGGGCTCTGGGGGGGTTTGAGGAGGCTCCTGGGGGGCTTTGAGGGGCTCTGGGGGGTCATTCGGGAATAGCAGTGCTGTGGTGAGAGGGGCTGAGGGCTCTGGGAGAGCTTGGGGGACTCTGCAGGGGCTCGGGGGGGCCAGCCAGGATGGCAATGCCACAGTGAGAAGGGCTGGGGGCTCCAGGGGGCTCTGGGAGGGTTTGGGGAGGCTCTGGGGGGCTTTGAGGGGCTCTGGGGAGGCTCTGGGGGCCGTTCAGGAATGGCAGTGCTGCAGCAGGGAGAGGCTGGGGGCTCTGGGAGGCCATCTGGAAGTGTCGGGTTGCAGTGAGAGCGGCTTGGGGGTTCCAGGGACACCTGGGGGGTCTGGCCGGTTTTTGGGGTGCTTGACCCCATTTTTGGGGTGTCTGACCTCACATCAAGTGCTCAGCCTGCATATGCAGTGAATGTAAGGCGGGGGTGTCCCTGCTGGGTTTTGGGGTGCTCCTGGTGGGATTTGGGGTGCCTGACCCCATTCTTGAGATGCCTGACCCCGTTTTTGGGGGTGTCCCTGGTGCTGGACCCCCTGACCCCTCTGTGACCCCCCCTCAGAGAAGGACCCATCCCTGGAGATCCGGTATCGGCACAAGAAGTGGCGGGAGAAGGAGCACGAGGGGGCCAAGGGGCAGGAGCTGGAGCAGGGCCGGGCTGCCAAGGTGGGCTCTGGGGGGATCAGGGGGTTGGGACCCAGCAAAGGGGGACACCCCAAATCTTGGGGGGGAGGCTGGGAGGTGCCTGAGTGCCTTGGGATGAGGATTTGGGGGGCACCAGGGGGCTTGGAGAGATTTGGGGGAGATTTGAGGGATCCCTGACCCTCTCTGGGTGCCTGGGATCCCTCCCAGCTTGGGTTTTGGGGTGTCCCTGGGTGTGTTTTGGGGTGCCCAGGGTGGATTTTTGGGGTGTCTGACCCCAGATCAAGCGCTCGGCCCACATGTACGGTGAGTGCGATGCGGGGGCATCCCTGGTGGGATTTGGGGTGTTCCAGGTGGGATTTGGGGTACCTGACCCCGTTTTTGGTGTGTCTGATCCCATTTTTGGGGTGCCTGATCCCATTTTTGGTGTGCCTGACCCTGTGTTTGGTGTGCCTGACCCTGTTTTCGGGGTGATGCACCCTGTTTTTGGGGTTCCTGACCCCTGATGAAGCGCTTGGCCCACATGTGTGGTGAGTGCAAGGTAGGGGTGTCCCTGGTGGGGATTTGGGCTGTCTGACCCCATTTTTGGTGTACTTGATCCCATTTTCGGGGTGCCTGATCCCATTTTCGGGGTTCCTGACCCCATTTTCGGGGTACCTGACCCCATTTTTGGAGTGCCTGACTTCATTTTTGGGGTGCCTGACCCCAGATCAAGCGCTCGGCCCGCATGTGCGGTGAGTGCGAGGCGTGCCGGCGCCCCGAGGACTGCGGGCAGTGCGACTTCTGCCGGGACATGAAGAAATTCGGGGGCCCCAACAAGATCCGCCAGAAGTGCCGGCTGCGGCAGTGCCAGCTGCGGGCAAGGGTGAGCGGGCACCCGGCGTGTCCCCAGCGTGTCCCCAGTGTGTCCCCAGTGTGTCCCTAATGTGTCCTTGGTATGTTTTGGGAGTGGGGTGTGTCCCCCGTGTGGCGTGGCCTCAGTGCCTGCCAGGGCTGGGGGCGTTGGGGTGGCCTTGGTGTGTCCCCAGTGTGTCCCCGGTGTGGCTCTTTGTGGCTGTGTCCCTGTCGTGTGGCCTCTGTCACCATCTCGTGTCCCTCTGTCACTCTGTCCTGCGTCCCTCTGTCACGGTGCTCTTTGTTAGCATTTCATCTTGTCCCTGTGTCCCTCTGTCACCGTGTCCCGTGTCCCTCAGTCACCGTGTCTCGTGTTGTGACACATCCTTTGTCACCGTCTCGCCGCGTCCTCGTGTCTCTGTCACCTTGTGCCACGTCCCTGATGTGTCACTATCGTGGCATGTCCCCCATTCCTCACATGTTCTGTGTCCCCAACAAGCTGCTGCGTGTGTCCCCGTGTCACCCTGACATGTCCTCAATGTCTCGTGTCACCCTGTCTCACTGTGTCCTTATATCTCATGTCTGTCACTCTGTTAGCGTGTCCCTGATGTGTCCCCAACATGTCTTGTGTCCCCAAGTGTCCCATGCCCCTGTGTGTCCTGTGTCCGTGTCACTCTGTCCTTTGTCCCTGATGTGTTTCCAAGACGTCTTGTGTCCCTAACTGTCCCCATGTCCTTGTGTCACCCTGTCCTGTGTCCCCATGTCCCCACATCCCTGTGTCACCGCCCTGTCCCTGACATGTCCCCTCCATGTCCCCACAGGAGTCCTACAAGTATTTCCCCACCTCGGTGAGTCCCTGGGGCTCTGTGGGGAGGGGGAGGGGAAAGGGGGACCCCAGACCCCCCCTGTCCCGTGTGGGGAAGGGTCCAGGCCTGCCTGGGGGGGGGGGGGGGGAGTGGCACCCCAATACCCTCATTGCCCTTGGGATGAGGGGGGGGCTCACAGGTACAGGGGGTGGGGGTGCCCAGGATGGTGCTGACCCCCCCCAGTTAATGCAGGAGGGTCCTAGGGGTGCCATGAGGGGGTCCTGGGGGGTCCCAGGGGTGCCATGGAGGTCCTGGAGGGTCCCTGGTGGGTGCTGACACCCCCCCCATCCCCACTAATAGGGGTGTCCTGGGGGTGCCATGGTGGGGGGGTCCCGGGTGTCCCTGGCCATGCTGACCCCCCCTGCAACTGGCACAGGTGTAAAAGGGGGAGCCCAGGGGGGTCCCAAGGATGGGGGGCATCCCGGGGGGGTCCCAGGAGTGCCATGGGGGGGTCCCAGAGGTCCCTGGTAGTGCTGACCCCCACCTCAGTTGGCACAGGAGCACAAGGGGAGTCCCTGGGGGGTCCTGGGGTGCAAAGGAGGGTCCCAGGGGGTGCCATGGGAGTGTCCCAGGGGTGCCATGGGGGAGTCCCGGGGGTCCCTGGCAGTGCTGACCCCCCGCTCCCAGCTGGCCCGGGGGCGTGAGGGGGACCTGGAGCTGCTGAAGGCGCAGCTGGGGGGGCCGGGGCCCCCCGAGAGCCTCTCGGATGAGGAGCTGCCCCTCGACCCCCGGCTCTACCAGGAGCTCTGCGCCGGCGCCTTCGACGAGCACGGCCTGGTGAGCCCCCAAAAACTGCCCCCCCGGGACCCCAAAACTGCCCCCCCGGGACCCCAAAACTGCCCCCCAGGACCTCCAAAACTGACCCCCGGGACCTCCAAAACTGCCCCCCTGGACCCCAAAAACTGCCCCGTGGGACCCCAAAACTGCCCCCCCGGGACCCCAAAAACTGCCCTGTGGGACCCCAAAACTGCTCCCCTGGGACCTCAAAAACTGCCCCCCTGGGACCCCAAAAACTGTCCCCCCCCAGGACCCCAAAACTGCCCCCTGGGACCCCAAAACTGCTCCCCCGGGACCTCAGAAACTGCCCTCAGGACCCCAAAATTGCCCCTCTGGGACCCCAGAATTGCCCTGGCACCTCAGAACTGCCCCCCTGGGACCCCAAAATGGCCTCCGGGCACCCCAAAACTGCCCTCACATGACCCCAAATACTGCCTTCACTATTCCCCCCTGGGCATCCCAAAACACACCAGGCACCCCAAATACCCCCCAAATACCACAGGAGCAGATTTGAAGGAAGTTTTTTCAAATCAGGGCCTAGTTTAGTGTGTTTAGGCCTGGTTTAGTGTGTTTAGGCCTGGTTTAGGCCTGGTTATAGGCTGTTTAGGCCTGGTTTTAGGCTGTTGAAAGATGGTTTTGTGTGTCAAAGTGAGCTTCAGGTGTATCAGGACTTCTCCTCGGTCCCTGTCAGGGCATGTCCCCAAATGTCTCCACTTGGACTGTGCTCTGAGGCATGTCCCCAGATGTCCCTAAGCATGTCCTGGCATGTTCCCACACCAGGCTGTGCCCTGAGGCGTGTCCCCAAATGTCCTCAACATGTTCTGGCATATCAGGACATGTCCCCATGGCACTCTGAGGCGTGTCAGGCATGTCCCTGCATGTCCCCAGCGTGTCCTGACACATCCCCACATGCCCGAGGCACCTCAGGCCACGTTGTCCCCTCGTGTCCCTGCACGGGCCACGCTCTGAGGCACATCGGGGACGTCACCCCACATGTCCCTATGTGTCCCCACGTGTCCCCATGTGTCCCTGGTCCTGCCAGCCCTGGCTCAGTGACGCCGAGGACGCGCCGTTCCTGGACCCCGTCCTGCGCAAACGCGCCGTGAAGGTCAAACACGTCAAACGCCGCGAGAAGAAGTCAGACAAGAAGGTGAGGGGCACTGGGAGCTACTGGGAGTTACTGGGAGGTTCCATGGGTTGCTGGGAGGGCTCTGGGTGGTTGCTGGGTTACAAGTGGTGGTTACTGGGTGGTTACTGGTGCTCACTGGTGTGGAAGGAGGAGTGGCGGAATGAACACTCGGAGCTGCTGGGAGGTACTGGGAAGGTTCTGGATGCTAACTGGTGTTAGCTGGTGTTAACTGGTGTTAGCTGGTGTGGAAGGAGGAGTGCTGCAAGTGGCAGTGGGCACGGCACTGGTAGTGCTGGGCTATGAGTAGTGGTTACTGGATAGTGACTAGGAGGTTACTGGGTGGTTACTAACTGGTGCAGAAGGAGGAGCGCTACTAAGCGGCAGTGGCAGCAGGCACGGCACTGGGAGGGATCTGGTGGTTACTGGGCTATGAGTGGTGGTACTGGGAGGTTACTGGGTGGTGATGAGGATGTTACTGGGTGGCACCTAGGAGGTTACTGTGTGGTTACTGGTTCTAACTGGGGGTTACTGGTGCAGAAGGAGGAGCGCTACAAGCGGCACCGGCATCGGGCACAGCACAGGAAGGGCTCTGGTGGTTACTGGGCTATGAGTGGTGATTACTGGGTGGTTACCGTGTGGTTACTGGTTCTAACTGGGGCTTACTGGTGCAGAAGGAGGAGCGCTACAAGCGGCACCGGCAGCGGGCGCGGCACCGCGAGCGCCGCGGGCACCCCGAGCGCGCCGACGCCCGCGACCCCGCGGGGCTGGGCCAGTGCCTGGGCCCCGGCTGCACCCGCCCCGCACGCCCGCCCTCCAAGTACTGCAGCGAGGCCTGCGGCATCAAACTGGCTGCCAAGTGAGTACACACCAGTATGGACCAGTATAAACCAGTGCGGGACAGGACAGAGCGATATGGACCGGTATAAACTGGTACAGAATGGTACTGAGTGGTATAGACTGGTACAGAATGGTACAGGTGGTATAGACCAGTATAAACCAGTACAGAACAGTACAGGCTGGTATAGAACAGCATAAACCAGTACAGACTGGTAATGACATAGACTGATACAAATCTGTACAGAACAGTATAGACCAGTACAGCACAGTACGGATCAGTATGGACCAGTATAAACCAGTACAGATTGGTATAGGTTGGTATAGACCAGCATAAACCAGCACAGAATGGCACAAACCAGTATAAACCAGTAATGATCTGTACAGACCAGTGCAAACCAGTACAGAACAGTACCAAGCAGTATAGGCCAGTATAAACCAGTGTAGAACAGTACCAACCAGTATGGACTGGTATAAACCAGTGTGAACCCATACAGACCAGTATAGACCAGTATAAACCAATTACATAAACAGATCCTGCCTCAGTGGACCTCAGGGATCCTGGAGCCCCCATTAACCCTTTCCTCACCTCAATCCCAGCTGAAGCAGATCCAGCAGTGGATCCCAGGGGTCCTGCAGTCCCCATTAACCCTTTCCTCACCCCAATTGCAGCCGGATCTATGAGATCCTGCCGCAGCGGATCCAGCCGAGGAGCCCAGTCCCCTTTAACCCTTTCCTCACCTTGATCCCAGCTGGATCGATGAGATCCTGTTGCAGCAGAACCCCCATTAACCCTTTCCTCACTTCAATCCCAGCCGCAGCAGATCCAGCAGTGGATCCCAGGGGTCCTGCAGCCCCCATTAACCCTTTCCCCCACAAATCCCAGCCAGTTCTACGAGATCCTGCCGCAGCGGATCCCAGGGGTCCCAGAACCCCTGTTAACCCTTTTCTCACCCTGATCCCAGCCGGATCTACGAGATCCTGCCACAGCAGATCCAGCAATGGATCCCAGGGGTCCTGCAGTCCCCATTAACCCTTTTCCCCCCAAATTCCAGCCGGATCTACGAGATCCTGCCGCAGCGGATCCAGCAGTGGCAGCAGAGCCCGTGTGTGGCGGAGGAGCACGGCAAGCGGCTGCTGGAGCGCATCCGGCGCGAGCAGCACCAGGCGCGGCTGCGGCTGCAGGAGATGGAGCGGCGCTTCCACGAGCTCGAGGGGCTCATCGCCCGCGCCAAGGGGCACCCGCCCCGTGAGGACGAGGAGGTGGGCACCCCCCGGGGCTCACAGAGGGATGGGGACCGCAAAAATGCTTTATTTCTACCTGATTTGGATCCCTCTTGAGATTGCCCTTGGTCCTTCATGGACACCTCTGTGCCCCCAAACCCTTTAATTCTCCCCATTCTGGATCCCTCTTGAGATGCCCCCTGATCCTTCATGGACACCTGGGTTCCCCCAAACCCTTTAATTCTCCCCATTTGAGATTCCTCTTGAGATGCCCCCTGATCCTTCATGGATGCCTGAGTTTCCCCAAACCCTTTCATTCTCCCCTTTCTGGATCCCTCTTGAGATGTCCCCTGATCCTTCATGGACACCTGGGTTTCCCCAAACCCTTTCATTCTTTCTTTTTTGGGTCTCTCTTGAGATCCCCCTTGGTCCTTCATGGACACCTCTGTGCCCCCAAACCCTTTAATTCTCCCCATTCAAGATCCCTCTTGAGATGCCCCCTGATCCTTCATGGATGCCTGAGTTTCCCCAAACCCTTTCATTCTCCCCATTCTGGATCCCTCTTGAGATGCCCCCTGATCCTTCATGGACACCTGGGTCCCACCAAACCCTTTAATTCTCCCTCTTTTGGGTCCCTCTTGAGATTCCCCTTGCTCCTTTATGGACTCCTGGGTGCCTCCAAATCTTTTAATTCTCCCTATTCTGTGTTCCTCTTGAGACCCCTCTGCTCCTTTGGTACCCACATGTGGCTCCTGGAAGGCTGGGGATCCCAAAATCCTTTAATTCTCACAGTTCTGGGTCCCTCTTGAGATCCCTCCTGATCCTTCGTGGACTCCTGGGTGCCCCCAAACCCATTGAGTTCCCCCTCACTGCCTTTCTCTGTGTCCCCTCCAAAATCCCTGGGTCCATCCTGGGTGCCCCCAACTATTCAATTCTCCCCATTCTGGGTCCCTGCTGAGCATCCCCCAAATCTCTGAATCCCCCTTGAGCCTTGTCCTGGGTCCCCATGGACACCAGGGTCCCCCAAACCCCTCCCTGGGTGCCCCTGGAGCCCCCTAACCTTGTGTCCCCCCCAATCCCTGGGTGCCCCTGTGGACCCCCTGACCCTGCTGTCCCCCCAGAGCACGGAAGGGGACAGTGAGGACACGGACCTGCAGATCTTCTGCGTGTCCTGTGGCCATCCCATCAACCCCAAGGTGGCCTTGAGGCACATGGAGCGCTGCTATGCCAAGGTGAGCTCGGGGTCTGGGGGGTCTGGGGGCACCTCTGGGTTCCTGGGGTCTGTGGGATCATCTGTGTGGTCTGTGGGATCATCTGTGGGGTCTGTGGGATCATCCATGGGGTCTGTGGGATCATCTGTGGCACTCCCTGGGCTGCTGTGGGATCATCTGTGGGACCTGTTGGATCATCCATGGGATCTGTGTGCCCCTACTGGTTCTTGGGATCTGTGGGATCATCCATAATGTCTGTGGGATCATCTCTGGGATCTCTGGGATCATCTCTGGGATCATCCGTGGCACTCCAGGCTCCTGTGGGATCATCCATGGGACTCTGTGGGATCTTCTGGGGGATCCTTTCAGGGGAACTTTGGGAGCCCCCAGGGCTGGGCACCCATCCCATATCCTGTGGTGGCCACAGGGATCCCTTTCCTTGGCTCAGGGGGGGCTGGGGGGACCCTGTGAAGGAACTTTAGGGGTCTCTATAGGGTTTGGGGGGGTTGTAGGGACATGGTGGGAACTCAGTAGGGGCTGGGGGTTCTGTGGGGTCTCATGGGAAGGGGCTCTGTAGGGGCTGGGGCGCCATGGGGACCCTGTGGGAGGGCTCGGAAGGGGCTCTATAGGGGCTGGGGGTCCATGGGGCCCCCATGGGGGTTTGGGGGTCCCATCCCTGACCCCCTTTTGACCCCCCCCACCCCATTGCAGTACGAGAGCCAAACGTCCTTTGGGTCCATGTACCCCACCCGCATCGAGGGGTGAGTGGGGAGGGGGCTCTGGGGGAGGGGAAGGACACCCTGGGGGGGCTTTCTGGGGTCGGGGGAAGACCCCAGCCCCCTAAATACTCCTGGGAAGGGAGGGGGAGCACCCTGGGGAGACCCCAGACCCCTAAATCCACCTGGGAAGGGAGGGGGAGCATCCTGGGGAGACCCCAGACCCCTAAATCCTGTATGGGAGGGAGCACCCAGGGGGGAGTTTGAGGGGAGAGTTTGTGGCTGTCTTGGGGGGGGTCCCTCAGCCCCCTGTCCCCCCACCCCAGGACACCTCTCGTGTTCCCCCAGGGCCACCCGGCTGTTCTGTGACGTTTACAACCCCCAGAGCAAAACCTACTGCAAGAGGCTGCAGGTGCTGTGCCCTGAGCACTCCCGGGACCCCAAGGTGGGCACAGAATGAGGTTTTGGGGTGGAATTTAGGGGATCTGTGCCTCGAGCACTCCCAGTACCCCAAGATGGGCACAAGGGGACTTTGGGGGGCAGGATCAGTGCCCAGGACAGTCCCAGGACCCCAAGGTGGGCACAGAATGAGATTTTGGGGTGGAATTTAGGGGATCTGTGCCCTGAGCACTCCCAGGACCCCAAGGTGGGCACAGAATGAGAATTTGGGGTGGAATTTAGGGGATCTGTGCCCTGAGCACTCCCAGGACCCCAAGGTGGGCACAGGGGGACTTTGTGGGGGCAGGATCAGTGCCCAGAACAGTCCTGGGACCCCAAAGTGGGCACAGAATGAGATTTTGGGTTGGAATTTAGGGAATCTGTGCCTCGAGCACTCCTGGGACACCAAGGTGGGCACAGGAGAGGAGCAGTGCCCAGGACACCAAGGTGGACATGAAGGGACAGGACAAGGGCAGTGCCCAGGACACTGCCAGGACCCCAGGCTGGCCGTGGAGGTGGCAGAGGGGCCCTGGGTGTCCCCAGCCTGGCGCTGACCCCGTGCCCACCCAGGTGCCCGCGGATGAGGTGTGCGGGTGCCCTCTGGTGCGCGACGTCTTTGAGCTGACCGGGGACTTCTGCCGCGTCCCCAAGCGCAAGTGCCACCGTCACTACTGCTGGGAGAAGCTGCGCCGCGCCGAGGTGGACCTGGAGCGCGTCCGCGTGGTGGGTGCCACCGCCCAGTGTCCCCAAAGTGTCCCCGCACTGCTCCATGTCCCCATGGTGTCCCTGTCCCCACCCTAATCTCTGTCCCCACGCTGTCCCTGTCCTCATGCTCTGTCCTTGTCCCCACACTGTCTGCGCACTGTCCCTGTCCCTATGCTGTCTCTGTCCCCATGCTATCCCTGTCTCTGTCCCCACCCTGTCCTTGTCCCCACACTGTCCCTGTTGCTGTCCCCATGGTGTCCCCACGCTGTCCTCATGCTGTCCCTGTTCCCTGCAGTGGTGCAAGCTGGACAAGCTGTGTCCCCGTCCCTGTCCTCACACTGTCTCTGTCCCTGACCCTGCAGTGGTGCAAGCTGGATGAGCTGTGTGTCCCTGTCCCTGTCCCTGTCCCCACACTGTCCCTGTCACTGTCCCTGCAGTGGTGCAAGCTGGACAAGCTGTGTGTCACTGTCCTTGTCTCCATACTGTCCCTGTCACATTGGTACAAACTGGACGAGCTGTGTGTCACTGTCCCTGTCCCTGTCCCTGCAGTGGTACAAACCGGACAAGCTGTGTGTCACTGTCCCTGTCCCTGCAGTGGTACAAGCTGGATGAGCTGTGTGTCCCTGTCCCCACACTGTCCCTGTCCCCGCAGTGGTACAAGCTGGACGAGCTGTGTGTCCCTGTCCCCACACTGTCCCTGTCCCCGCAGTGGTACAAGCTGGACGAGCTGTTCGAGCAGGAGCGCAATGTGCGGGCGGCCATGACGAACCGGGCGGGGCTGCTGGCGCTGATGCTGCACCAAACCATCCAGCACGACCCTCTGACCACGGACCTGCGCTCGGACCGCTGACCACGGGCCTCGCTCAGACCACTGACCGCCCCTGGAGCCCCCAAACCCCCCCAGACCCCTCCCCACATCCCCCCACCCCTGGTTCCTGGGTGCTCCCCCATCCCCAAATAAACTGGGTGTGCAGAAGGAGTCTGGGGATGTCCCTGGGCTGTCAGTGGGATTTGTGGGTTATAGGAGGGCTTCTGTGGGGTCTTTGGGATCCTGGGGGTGCCTTTTTGGAGAATTTTGGGTGCCCCCAGTTTCTGGTACCACCCCAGACCCTGCAGAGGCTGTGGGGATCCCTTCGCTGGCCTTGGGGGCAGCTGGGAGGTCCTGAGAAGGTTGGGAGTTCCTTAGGGGGTGGGGGGGCTGGAAATGAGAGCAGCAACCATGGGGGGGCTGGGAGGGGTCTCTGGCTGTTTTGGAGGGTCCTTTGGAGGGGGTTCTGGGCAGGGGAAATGGGAGCAGAAACCTTGGGGAGATTGAGGGGTCCCTGGCGGTTTTGGGGGGTCCTGAGGGTCCTGGGGGGAAATGGAAGCAGTATCCGTGGGGGGACTGGGAGGGGTCTCTGGCTGTTTTGGGGGGTCCTTTGGTGGAGGGTCCGGGGGGTCCTGGGCAGGGGAAAGGGCCCAAATGGGCCCCAGGGGAACGCTCGAGGCTAATTAGCATAGCCGCGCCTATCAGCAGCTTCATTAACATATCCCCTCCCTCCTGGCGTCACGTGTCCCGAAGTAACGTGCATCCCCGCTTCACGGGTCGCGTATCGCCCCGCCCCTCCTTGGTTCTGCCTTTTCTCATTGGTCTATTCTGCTTCACGTGACCCAAAATCCCCACCCCCTGCTTTTCCCGCCCGACGTTTCCGCTTCCGGTGCGGGCCCCGCTCCCCCCCTCCGCCCCCCGCGGCCTCGCGGCGTCGCCGGAGGAAGAGGAGGAGGAAGAGGAGGAGGAAGAGGAAGAGCTGCGCCACAGGCGGGGGCGGATGGGAACGGTGAGGGGCCGGGAGGGTGCGGGACTGCAGCGGGGTTCAGCGAGTAGCGGGGAGCGAGAGGGATCCAAGCAGGGAGACGCGGCCGGTGGGGACGGGCGGGCCGTGAGGGGGGCGGGGGAGGCGGCTGAGATGGGTTCGTGTGGGGGAAAGGGGCGTGAGGGAGAGGGCTGGGAGAGGGAGAGGGAGTTTGGGAGTTCTTTGGGAGGGGGAGAGGGAGTTTGTGAGGGGAAAGGGGCAGTTTGGGGGTAGTTTGTGAGGGTGAGGGGCAGTTTGGGGGCAGTTTGTGAGGAGGAGGGGCAGTTTTGGGGATTGTTTGTGAGAGGAAGGGGCAATTTTTGGGGCAGCTTGGGAGGGAGAAGGGCGGTTCGAGGGCAGTTTGTGAGGGGGAGGGGCAGTTTGGGGTTGTTTCTGAGGGGGAGGGGCAGTTTGTGGGCAGTTTCTGAGGGGGAGGGGCTGTTTGTCAGGGGGAAGGCGCAGTTTGTGAGGGGAAGGGGCAGTTTTGGGGCAGTTTGTGAGGGGGGAGGGCCAGTTTGGCGGGAGTTCCTGAGGGGAAGGAGCTGTTTGGGGGGCAGTTTCTGAGGGGAAGGGGCGGTTTGGGGGTTGTTTGTGAGGAGAAAGGGGCAGTTCGGGGGCAGTTTCTGAGGGGAAGGGACACTTTGCCGTGGGCGAGGCACCGCTTAGGGGGTGTTTGTGGTTGGGGGCGGAACTCCGGTGGAATTTTGGGGGTGTCCTTGCGGGGGAGGGGCGGACCGGAGCTGTGTTTGTGTGGGGGAGGGGGGGGCCCTGGCGGTGGGGGAGGGGAGGATGGAGTCACGTGGGGAGGGGGCGGGGCCTGGCTGTGTTTGGGGGCGGGGTCTGGGGGATGTTTGGGCAATCGGGGCGGGTCGTGACCCCCTCCCCACCCTCTCCCCGGGGCTCTCAGCCCCCCCGCAGGATGGCGGAGGGCTGGACCGAGTGCCCTGCGCTGGGCCCGGGCTGGCAGCGCCGCGAAGCTTTTCGGAAATCCGGGGCCACCAGCGGCCGCAGCGACACCTACTACAGGAGGTGCCCTTCCCCAAAAACCCCCGATTCTCCCCTCCCAACCCCACGGGACGGCGGGTGGGGCCGACTCTGCCCTTTCTCCCATCCTAGACCCCATCCCGTGTCCATTTAGGGGCTTCCCCCCCACCCCCAGTGGTGTTTCAAGGGGGATTTCCGAGCCCTTCTCTCATGTCCCCCTCCACAATCTCCCCAAGGTCACCTCAGTGCCCCTTCCCCCAAATATTCCCAGTCCCCTCCGATTCTTGCAAGCTATTTTGGGGCTCAGTGGGTCCTTTTTGAGAATTTTGGGATCCCCTTAGCTCTGTTTGGTCCTCCTTTCCCATTCTCCCCTTGGCATTTGTGAGCTCCCCCAGGCTCAGCGGTCCCCATGGGGTTTTGAGGCCATTCCTGGGGGTTTTTGGTCCCCTCTGACCCGACCCCCCGGCAGCCCCACAGGGCAGAAGTTCCGCAGTAAGATCGAGCTGCGACGGTTCCTGGGCCCTGGGCATGACCTGAGCAACTTCGACTTCAAATCGGGGCAGCAGCGACCCAGCCCCACTCGGGTATGGGGGATGGGACCCTAAAAACCACGGGAGGGACCCTAAAAACCACGGAAGGGGCACAAAAATCCCAAAAAACCTCGGGGAGGGAAACCTAGAGCTCTCCTTGGGGTGGGAAGCACCATAACAAGAAAGGAATTTGGGGTGGAGTAAAGAGATGGGGAAGAAGGGGTTCCTCAAAATGAGGTTGAGGAGAACCTAAATTGGGGAGGGGGAGGAAAAAGGGGTCTTTAAATTGGGGAGGAACAGTAATGGGCGTTTTATGGGGGTTTTGAAGTGGGGGAAGGGTCACATGGGGTTCTTGTAACCCCCCCTATTTTCTGCTTTTCAGACCAAGAAGAGCCCCAAAAGGCACCTGCCTGCTGGGCCCCTCCCAGAGCCCCCCAAAATCTTCAAAACAGAGGAGGACGAGGTGGAGGTGGAGGTGGAGGTGGGCGGGGCTGAGACCGAGAAGGCCCCACCCTCATCAGTTCAGGCCCTGCCCATCCCCAACCAGGCCACGCCCTCTTCATCTGTGGCCACGCCCCTGCCGGAGCCCCCCCATCGCCGGACCCGGAAGCGGCCATCCCTGGAGCACCCCCAGGATGGGGTGATGGCGTGAGTGGGGGAAGGGGGGGTCCCTGGGGGTCGTCCAGGTGTGGGGGTGGGGGACTCTTGGAAATCTTGGTGTGGGGAGGGGGTCCCAGGAGCTGGGGGGTGACCCCAGGAAGGAGGGATTGGGGTCCCTGGGGGGAGAAATTCAGAGTATTGGGGGTTCCCTCAGGGGGGCTGTGGGATCTGGGGGGGCAATGGGGGTGTTGGGGTCCCCCTGGACCCCCCAGAAATGCCACCCTCTCCTCTGCAGGCTTTGTGCTGGTTGCCAGACCCTCTTCCCAGGGGTGTCCTTGCCCCCTCAGCGCCGCTGCCGCTGGCTGTGCCCTGACTGCCGTGGTGAGCTTCGGCCTTAGTGCCTTCCTCCCCATTCTCTTTGTGCTCCTCCTCATCCTCTGAGTCTTTCTCCCACCTTCCTCAGTTCTCTTTGAGCTTTTTCTGTTTTATTCTCTTCGTAATTTTCTTGTTCTTCTTGTCCTTCATTCTTTGGGGTTTTCCCGTTCTGTCATCATCATTATTCATTGAATTTCTTCAGCCTCGTAGTTATCATTTTGTTCCAACTTCCAGTTCCTCCTCCTCCTCCCTGATTCTTCCCTGCCTCCTTTTCCCTCTGTTCTGGACCATTCCGGGGGAGGGGAAGGGAGCCTGAAGGAGTTTGGGAGGGGGGTCAGGGGGGAATCCCAGGAAAGTTGGGGTGACCCTGACCCTCTCTCCACCTCCCCCAGCCCAGAGACGAGACTTCAACCGGGAGCAGCGATTCTACAAGGTACCCCCAGTCCCTCAGGAGGGGGAATATGGTACCCTTGGGCGTTCCCCAAATCCCTCCAGGGGGTTTGGGGAGCCTCCCCAGAGCCCTGACACCCCCTCCCCACAGCGGGTGGGCTGTGGCACGTGCCAGGCCTGTCGCATCCCCGAGGACTGCGGCATCTGCAGCGCCTGCGCCCGCAGCCCCCCCGGGGGCCCCTCCGGGCCCGGCCGGACCCCCAAGTGCCTCCTGCGCCGCTGCCTGCGCATCGTCAAGAAGGTACCGGCACCCCCCTGTCACTGTCACCCCCCCTCGGTGTCACCAGCACCCACCCTGGCGTCACCAGCACCCCCCTGACACTGTCACCCCCCCTCGGTGTCATTAGCACCCACCCTGCTGTCACCAGCAACCCCCTGACACTGTCACCTGCCTTGGTGTCACCAACACCCACCCTGGTGTCACCAGCACCCCCTTGTCACCCCCCTCGGTGTCACCAGCACTCCTCCATGTTGGTGTCACCCCCCCCTCATGTCACTGTAATCCTCCCTGTCCCAGTGTCACTGTTACCCCCCTACTGTCACTGTTACTCCCCCAGTGTCACCAGCACCCCCTTGTCACTGTCACCCCTCTGATGTCACTGTAATCTTCTCTCCCCCAGTGTCACTCTCACCCCCTGCCAGTGTCACTCTCACTTCCCTTGATGTCACTGTCACCCCTCCACTGTCACTGTTACCCTCCCCACTGTCACTGTCACCCCCTCAATGTCACCATAATCCTCTCTCTCCCCATGTCACTGTCACCTCCTGTGTCACCACAAAGCTGTGCGTCCCCTGTGTCACCTTTGTCACCTCCATATTCTCTCTTTCATTGTCTGAGGATGTGCGTGACACTGTTAATTAACATTAATCTGTGTTAATTAACATTACCACTGTTACTCTGCATGACTGATACCCCACATTATTTTACATTATCACATTTTATCCCTGTTACTTCATGTTATTTTGTGTTATTCTATATTCCACTGTATTCGCTGTTATCCACATTATTCCATGTTCCTGGAGGGCCTGGATGTGACTCCTGGCCTGTCCCTCTGTCCCCCCCTGTCTCCTGGCCTGTCCCTCTGTCCCCCCTGTCCCTTGTCCATGTGGTGGCATGTTCTCCCATGTCCTATATTCACCCATATTATCCCATATTTTCCCATATTATCCTATATTTTCCCATATTTCCCCATATTTACTGTATTTTCCCGTGTTTCCCCATGTTTTCCTATGTTTGTTATCCCATATTTTCCCACGTTTTCCCCTATTTTCCTGTGTTGTTTTCCCATGCTTTTCCTTTTCTCCCCGTGTTTTCCCTGCTCTCCCAGGTAACCCCCATGTCTCCACCCTGTGTCCCCCCAGGGCCTTGGCTGTCCCCCTTGTCCCTTGTCTGTGGCTTCTCCTCATTCACCCACGTCCTCCTATATCCTCCCATGTTATCCCATGTTTGTTATCCCGTATTTTCCCATATTTCTTGGTGTTTTCCCTGCTCTCCTGGGTAACCCTCGTGTCCCCCCAGGGCCTGGGCTGTGGCTCCTTCTTTGTCCCCCCTGTCCCTTGTCTGTGGCTGCTCCTCATTCACCCACATCCTCCTATACCCTGGAGTGTTATCCCATGTTTCTTATCCCATATTTTCCCATGTTTTCCCATATTTCCCTGTGTTTTGTCCCTGCAGGGCCTGGGCTGTGGCTCCTGCGCCGGCTGCCTGAGCACCGAGGACTGCGGCAGCTGCTGCATCTGCCTGCGGCGCCTGCAGCCCGGCCTCAAGCGCCAGTGGCGCTGCCTGCGGCGCCGCTGCCTGCGGCCCAAGGTGGGGCTGTCCCCCCAAAACCCCCCCAGTGTCACCCCTGCCATCCCTGGGACCCCCCGGCACCTCCCCGCTGTCCCCTCCTCGCTGCCTGTCCCGGTGTCACCCTGGTGTGTCCCCCCCACCTGTTGTCACCTGCTGACCCCTCACCCTGTGTCCCCCCAGAAAACCAGGGTGGCCAAGAAGCCGCAGAGCCCCCGGCCCCTGACAGAGGTGAGTGTGAGACCCCCACACCGGGCAGTGGCACAGTGGAGACCCCTGGGTGTTCCGAGGGACCCCCAAAGTGCCCCCCTCAACCCTATTTCTCCCCCCAGAAATGGAAGCCCCTCGTGGAGCGGGAGCCCAGCAACGCCTCCAGCACCAGGCACAGAGTGAGTGGGACCCCCCTGGGCACACCTGGGCACACCTGGAACCCCCAGCCCCCCCCACAAACCCCCCCTCCCTCCCAGAAGCTGCTGAACAAGGGCAAGGAGAAGAAGAAGCCGGGGCGACCCCCGAAGGCCCCTGGGCCCCGCGGGGTGAGTGACAGGCCTTGGTCCCGCCCCCTGTCTCATAGTCCCGCCCCTCCATCAATGGCCACGCCCCTCCCAGAGCAGCTATTGGGGCAGGGGGGAAGCCGTAATGCCCTTAATATAGGGGCCTGTAAAAAGGGGCAGTATTGGGGTGCAGGTACTGTAATGATCCTATGAGCTGTTCCAAGGCTGAATATTGGGGTTCAGCACATTCAAACCCCAGTAATATTAGGGTGCCAGTACCATAATACCCCTAATGCTGGGGCCAGGTCATTGTGACACCCCAAAAACTGTTCACAGCTGTTGGTGGGGTCTGAACAACCCTGGCTGTGGGGTTGGGGCATTGTAATGCCCCAAATAATGGGGTTCAGGTACCCCAAAATCTCTCAGAGCAGAGTTTGGATACCATAATCTTTCTAATAACCGCTCTCCAGGTATAGCAGGACTCAAGGTACCAATAGCGCGGTGCAGATACCGTAATGCCCTGAATAGCAGGGCTCAGATACCGTAATGTCTCTAATAGTTGGGTGCAGATACCGTAATGCCTCTAATAGCAGAATGCAGATACCATAATGCCCCAAATAGTGGGGTGCAGTTACCATAATGTCTCCAAAAGTGGGGTGCAGATACCAAAGTGTCTCTAATAGTGGGGCTCAGATACTGTAATGCCTTTAATAGCAAGATGCAGATACGATAATGTGGCTAATAGTGGGGTGCAGATACCGTAATGCCCCGAATCCTGGGGGTCGGATACCGTAATGCCTCTAATAGTGGGCTCAGATATGATGCTGCTTCTAATAGCAGAGTGTAGATACCATAGTGCCTCTAATAGCTGCTCCCACCGGAATGCTTAGCCTAACCCATTGCTGCTGCCTCGCTGCCTTAATACCCCTAATACCGGCGCATCCACCGTAACGCTCCTAATAGCTGCTACCACACTAACACCGCGCCACCGGGCAGGCCCTGGGGACCCCCCACCTGCGGCGGGCCCTGGGGACAGCTGGGGACACGGGGGTGACGCCGCTCTCTGCCGGCAGCGGGGGGTGCGGAGCCGGGCCAGCCGGCGCTGCGGGGTGTGCGCAGCCTGCCGGCGCCCGGCCGACTGCGGCCGCTGCGACTTCTGCCGGGACAAGCCCAAATTCGGGGGGCAGAACCTCAAGCGCCAGAAGTGCCGCTGGAGGCAGTGCCTGCGCTGTGCCATGGTGGGTGCCCTCCAGTGCTTCCTTCCCCACCCAGTGCCTCCCAGTTACCTCCCAGCGAGCCCCAGCCATCCCCTCCACCCCCCTTTCCTCAGCGACCCGAATCCTTCGGCTGGGGAAACTGAGGCACGCGCAAGGTTCGGGCTCCCCCGGCCACCCCGGCGCTGGGTGCAGCCCAGTTTGGACCAGTATGGACAAGTTTGGGATGGGAGGGGGGACATTGGTTGGCACCCAGGTGGCACCTGGATGCTTGGGTCTTGTTTCTGGGGGGGTTGCCCAGACGCCTGGGTCCTTCCTGCATTGCTTGGCTTTGGGGGGCTCACCCTGGGTCCCTTCTTGGGGGTGGGTGGGGGTCCCTCGGCCAACTGGGCCCTCCTTGGGGGGTCCTTCCTGCATTTGTGCCCCTCCCAAATCCACATCCCCCTCCCCTTGGAACTGCCCCACCCGCTCTGAGGTCTCTCTCCTGGCGCAGAGGCGGCTGCTGCCGGTGGGGGGGGGTCGCTGGGGGCCCCCCTGGAGCGGCCGCCCCCTCCCCCTGTCCAGGCCCCGCCGCCGCCGGCCCCCCCGGCCCCCCCGCGCCGCTGCCCGGAGCCGCCGCCGCCTGCCCCGCCCCCCCCGCAAGGTAACGGGACCCCCCCCTCTGCTCAGGGGGGACCCCAAAATGCTCCTCCCACCCCCACGGGACCCTCACCTCCCCCCAGAAATAACCCCATATTCCTCCCCCCTTGGCTGTGCTTGCTTTGCTGCTTTGCTCTGCACGGACCCTCCCCCCTTGGGGGGACCCAGGCGTCAGGGGAGGGGACCAAGGTGTCCCCATGCCCCTCCTCCCTCCATGGGAGGGGCTCTGGGGGATTTTGGGGACCCCCAGATGCCTCGGTCCCCTCCCCTGTGACCCCAAGGCTTGTGTGTGCCTCAGTTTCCCCACTGGGGATGAGGTGGGGGGGGTCCTTTGCAGACACCTGAGTCCCTTTTTTGTGGGTGGGGGTCCCTCCTGGATACCTGAGGGGGATCGTGGGGGTCTCACTTGACTGCCCTGACCTGCTCCTCCCCTACAGGAGAAGGAGGAGCTGCTGGGGGGGGCTGAGAACGGCCCCAGGCCCCTCCCGGGGCCCCCCCTGCGCCTCTGCCCCATCAAGGAGGAAACAGGACCCCTCCCCCGCCTCGAGGTGAGACCCCCCGGCTGCCTGGGACCCTCCCTGGACACCTGGGACCCCCCCGTGACCCCCCCTGCCCCCCAGGACCCTCGCCTGGGGCTTCTCATCGCCTCGGCCCCGCGCCTCAAAGGGGCCCCCCCGGAGCCCAGCGTCGCCCCCCAGAGGGTGAGTGGGACCCCAAACACCCCCGGAGGCTCCTTGGGGTGCCTGGGACCCCCATAACGCCCCTGCCCCCCCCATTTTCCAGCCCCCTCCAGGGGATTTGGGGGTCCTGATCGCCGCCACCCCCCGCGTGAAGCAGGAGCAGCCGCAGCCCAGCGCGTCCCTGGTGCCGGTAAGGGGACAACTCTGGGGTTTGGGGGGGGTCCCTGCAGTTTGGGCGGGTCCTGAGCCTCTGCCTTCACCCCCAGGTGCCCCCCCAACCTCCCCCTCCCCAGCTGGTGGTGCTGGATGAGAGTGAGGAGGAGACAGAAGAGGAAGAGGAGGGCGGCAGCCGAGTGGTGAGGAAGAGGAGGGGGGGTCAGAGGATTTGGGGGGACCTGGGGGGCTTTTGATGGGTGAGGGGTGTTGGGAAGGGGTTCAGGGTGTCCTGGGGAGGATTCAGAGGAAATTTGGACAGGGGTGGTCTGAGAAATGGGAACTTTAGTGGGAGCTTTGGGATTTTGGTGAGTTGGGGAAGGGATTTTTAGGAGGGAGGAGGTTTTTGGGGTCCTGGTGAGTTTGGGAAGGGATTGTGGGGAGTGGGGGGAGGTTTTTGGGGTCCTGGTGATTTGGGGAAGGGACTCTCTGCATGATCCTTGGGTTTTTTGGGAGGCTGTCCAAGCAGGGGGGTTTACAAGGAGGAGGTTCCTGCCGGCTGGGGGGATTCTTGGGGGTCTCTAAGCGTTCCCCCCACCCTATTAACCCCTTCTCCTCCACAGCCCTTCCCGCTGCCCCCCGCTCCCCAGCTCTGGCCCGGCTCCTTCCTGGAGGAACTGGCCGAGATTCCCCTCCCGGCTCACTGGGGGGTCGTGGGGGCTGACGGTGGTCCCGGGCCGTGCCCGGCGCGGGGGCTGCGCCTGGTGCAGCGCTGTCCCCGCTCCTCCATGGCCGCGGCCGCCGTGCTGCTCAACCCGGGCTTGGCTTTCCGGGTCCTGGTGGCCCGAGGCCGCCCGGTGCCCCCCGGGCACGAGGTTCTGGCCCGGCGCCCCCCCCTGCGTTCCGTGCTGGACCTGGTGGAGCTGCTCTGCGATCTCGAGGCCTACGGGCCCTGCCCGGGACCCCCGGCCCGGCCCCCCGCCCCCCGCTGCCATGTCCTGGTGAGGGGGGGGCGCTGCTGCCGGCCCTGCCAAATGCTGGCAGGGGAGGGGCATTGAGGGAAAGGGGGAGGAGGGGATTTGGGGAGGTGGGGAGGAGGGGATTGGGGTGGGGGGGGAGAAATTGGGGGGGATGGGAGATAAAAATGTGGGGAGGGGAATGTTGATGGGAAGGGAAAAGGGAAATGGGAAAGGAAGCAAAATTTGGGGGGGTTGGGAAGTGACGGTTGAACTGGAATTGGGGGGGGTGGGAATAAAATTGGGAGGGGGAGAGGAAAATGAGGGACCTAAAAGTGAGAGGGGAACTAAAATTGGGCGATGTGGGGGTGGTGGGGAGGAGGGATGGGGTGTTGCACCTTTGGGGAGTGGGATTTGGGGATGGAGCCTTGTGTGTAATGGGGGGAGGGGCACTGGGGGGGTCCCTAGGGTGGGATTGGCACCCCAGGACCCCCTGAGAATCACTGGGAGGTTCTGGGGTGCCCCCCAAGTTTTGGGGCTCCAGGACCTCACTGTGGGGGTTCAGGGGGACCCCAGGGTGACACCCCGATTTTGGGGACCCATGCCCCCCCCCTCCCCCAACAGTGTCAGGTCGCCCCTCCCCCAGTGACACAGCAAGGCTGAGGGACCCCAGTGGTGGCATTTTGAGTGGGGGGAGTCCCCAGTTTGGTACCACTCCCCCCATTTGGTTTCCCAGGGATATTGGGGTGCTCTCAGCACCCGTTTTTGGGGGGGCTTACCCCCCACCCCCCAGGTTTATGGGGACATCAGGTTTATGGGGCCCCGAGTTTGTTCGTTCTCCCATTTCCCCAGTGCCATACTGGGGCCCCTCCCCCACCCCCCAGAGCTTCTATTTTTGACACTGGAACCGCCCCCCGAAATGGGGCGCGGCCCCTTTAAGAGCCCTGCCCTCCCTGCTCTCCCTTAGAGATTTAAATTGTTTAAGGCGTGGGGAGGGGTGTGGCTTTCTCCAGCCCCGCCCCTTTGTTCAGGTCCCGCCTACACGCACCTTTCGCCTGCTGTTGCTTTCTTAGGCCACGTCCTTTTATGATAAAGGGGCGTGGCCTGAGCTGCTTTAGCCACTCCCACTCCCCGCCCCTTGCGCTGCCTTCAGGGAGTTTCGCGCCGAAGCCATAACCCCGCCTCCTCCCTTAGCCCCGCCCCCTCGGCACAATTTAAAGAGACCGTGAGGACTTATTTTTGTTAAAAGTAATAAAAGCTTTAAGGAGAAAAATAAAACATTTGGTGGTCCTTGGGACAGGAATTGGTGTCCGGAGAGGGCACTGGCATTCCACACAATAGGAGGCCCCCCAAATTTGAGGGAGGGTCTCACCTGCCGGTCCCAAACACCTTCTCCAGCAGGCTCTGGGGGGGTCCGGCCGGGGGTGGCCGAGCTTTGCGCTTCCAAATCTCCTCTTCTGTCGGTCTCTGGGTGAAGCCCCAGGTCCGGGGAGGGGCTGCAGGGTCTCCGGGGGTTTTGGGGGGCTCCTTGGAGGCGTGGCGGGCGTAGAACCCCCCCTCCCGCTTGGCCTGGGCCACCTCGGCCCGCAGGCGCTGCGCCCGCACCTGGCGCTCGTAGCTGAGCCGCTCGCTCAGGTGAGGCCACCGGAACCCGGGCAGGTACTGGGGAGGGGTGGGCACAGGTGAGGGGACCCTCAAACAACCTCAGACCGCCCCCCCAATAAGGTTTTGGGGTGTTCAAACCCCCCTCAGATACTGGCCCAGGTGTGTGGGAGGGGTCTTGCAACACAGCCCAGCCCCTTCCCCCAGTGCCAGGGACCCCCCCTGAACCCTAAAACAGGGACCCCCAGTGGGGCAAAACCATCTGAGACCCCCCCCCCAAAAAAAAAGGGACCCAGGTGCTCCCTACAAATCTGGGACCCCCAAAAAGGGACCCAATCACCCAGGAACCCACAGGTGCCCTCTCCTCCCCCAAAGTTCTGACACCCCCCGGAAAGGGATCTGAGACCCCCAAAAAAGGGACCCAGGTGCTCTCTACAAATCTGGGACCCCCAAAAAGGGACCCCAACTCCTCACCCATAAAGGGTCCCAATCACCCAGCAACCCAAAGGTGCCCTCTCCTCTCCCAAAGGTCTGAGACCCTTCGAAAAGGGATGCAAGCCCCCTTAATACTGGTCTGAACCACCCAGCACCCCCCGGGACCCCTCCCCAGAGCCCCCGAGCCCCACCTTGATGCTCCAGTAGTGATGGCGGAAGGGGCTGCGGGGCCGGGGGGCCATGGGGGCCCCGTGCAGGATTTTGGCCGCGCGTTTGGCCGCTCGCTTGTCCCGGAATTCCACCCAGCCCTCGGCGAACGCCACGGCCGGGGGCCCCCCCCGGGCGCTGCCGCCGCCGCCGCACGGAGCCTCCTGCGGGAACGGGGAGGGGGCGCTGAGAAACGGGGCTGAGACCCCCCCCCCGGGAGGGCTGAGCCCACCACCCAAGGGTGCTGAACGTTGGTGTCAGCGGGGGTGGGAGGGGACCTGACCCCCAAATTCTGTACATGTCTGTGGGAACCCCCTCTTCCCCATTGCTGGGGCACCCTGACTCCCCCAAGGACCCCCTGGCACCCCGGGGCTGTGGGAAGACCCCCCCAGACCCCCGGACTCACCGTGGGGCTGCAGGAAGACCCTGCCCAGCTCCCCGTGCGGCCGCAGCAGCGCCCGGGCCTGGCGGGGCCCGAAGCCCGGGGGGAGGAAAGACAAATAAAGGACCCCCGGTACCACCGGCTTTGGCGGGGGGTCCGAGGGGGCTTCGGCAGCGGGGGAGCCTTCGGGACCCTCCTCTTCCTCCTCCTTTGCTTCCTCTTCTTCCTCCTTTCCTTCTTCTTCCCCCTCCATTTCTTCCTCTTCCTCCTCCTTTTCTTCCTCTTCTTCCTCCTCGTTTTCTTCCTCTTCTTCCTCCTCCTCCTCCTCGCCCCTCCCGTGCGGGTCCCGCTCGGCCCCAGCCATGGCCCCTGCGATGGGCAGGAAGGAGTTAAAGGGAGGCCACCACCCCCAGGGCCCTCCCCACCCCTTTCCAGGCTCTGTCGTACCCCCGAATTCCCCCCGGGACCCCCAAAATCGCCCCCCGGGTCCCCCAGGTCACGCACCCTCACAACGCGGCCGGCCGCGGTCGTAAAACACCAACACAGCCGTAAAGCACCGCTAGCAGGGGGCAGGGGAGTTGCGAAAAAGCCGTAAAGCGCGGAGGGGTGGGGCGTAGGGGCGAGGTTTACATGATGGGGCGTGGTTATGTAAAAAGCGGCGTGGTTATATACGGAGGGGCGTGGTCACATTAAGAAAGGCGTGGCTCAATGTGGGGGCGTGGCCTGGCGGCGGCGGGAAGTGCACGCCGCGGTTTGGGCGGGAACGGCTGAGGCGGAGTTTTGGCGGGAAAGGCCCCGCCCGCTCTGAGGCCTCTCGAACCCCCCTCAGTGCCCTCCACGCACAGCCCCCGGACCCACTGACCCCCCCCCGGGACCCCACTGACCCCCTCCATACCTTGTGAGCTCCCCACACACACACAGTGTCCCCTCCTTGTCCCCTCAGAGCTCTCTTGGACCAGTCCCCTGCCCGCCATGTCCCCCACAGACCCCCCCCGTGCCTCTCCATGGCCCCCTGAGCCCCCCAAATTTCTCCACAGCCCCCCAGGATCCCCCTCAGGTCTCCAGAGCCCCCCCCGAGCCCCCCTGTGTCCCTCTCCCTCATCTGGTGCTGGGAGGGGGGGTCCTGGCTGCAGATGAGCAGTGGATTATCCCCCTACTCCATAATCCGACAGCTGGGGGGGATTAGAGCCCTCCCGGCCCCCCCAAACCCCCCGAGGGTTCAGGCCCACCATGGGACCCTCTGGGGATGTGTTGGGGGGGGGCACTCCTAATCCCCCTCACCCCCCTCCCCAATAATTAACATCTGGTTTAATTGGGGGGGGCCCAGGGACCTGCGGGAGTTCGGCCAAGCCGGGATTGGGGGGGGGAGCCCTTCCCCTCCTGTACCCATCAGCATCTGGAGGGACCCCGAGGGGGGGGAATTGGGGAGGGATTTGGGGGGGCCAGGACGGGGGCGGCCCCCACCCGCAGTCCCCAGCCGCTGCACAGGGACAGGAGCACCCACGGGCCAGGTGAGCGGGATGGGGGCACCAGGACCCCGAACTGGGGGGGGCTGGGGACCCCCAAACCTCCCTCCAGGGTGGGGACAGAGCCCCCTGCCCCATGGGAGGCTGCCCCCCACACTGAGGGTGTCCCTGCCTCATGGGGTGTCACTACCCCCCTCCCCACCCCTCACTGGGTGTGCCCCCACCTCAATGGGTGACCCCCTGTAACCCCCTCTGTCCCCTCCTTGTGTCCCGGTGATCCCCCCCTGGTCCCTGGGGGGGAAGACCCTCACCCCTCACCCTCACCATCCCCACCCCATAGGGAGTGACCCCTGCCCCATGGGGTGCCACCACCACTGCCCACCCTGCTGACCCCCCCGGTGACCTTGCTGTCCCTGTGCCCGCCTGGCACCCACCCTGCCCCACAGGGAGCCACCTCTGCCCCCCATCACCCCCTGACCCCCCTCTCTGCCTCCAGCCCACCATGCCAACCCCACTGGTGACCCCGCTGGTGGCCCTGCTGGTGGCCCTGCTCTCCCTGTGCCCACTGTGCCGCTGCCCCCCGGCGCCCACCCAGCCCCATGCCATCCGTCTGGAGGGTGACCTGACTCTGGGGGGGCTGTTCCCGGTGCACGCCCGCGGCCCCGCCGGGGTGCCCTGCGGCCCGGTCAAGAAGGAGAAGGGCATCCACCGGCTGGAGGCCATGCTGTACGCGCTGGACCGCGTCAACGGCGACCCGCGCGTGCTGCCCAACCTGACGCTGGGTGCCCGCATCCTCGACACCTGCTCCAGGGACACCTACGCGCTGGAGCAGGCGCTGAGCTTCGTGCGCAGCCTCCTGCCTCCCGAGGGGGGTGAGGGCAGCTGCCCCGACGGATCTGCCCCCCGCCGGCCCCCGCCCGAGCGCCTGGTCGGGGTCATCGGGGCGTCCGCCAGCTCCGTGTCCATCATGGTGGCCAATGTGCTGCGGCTCTTTGCAGTGAGTTGGGGGGTCTGGGGACACTGAGGATGTGGAGGGGCACTGGGGACGTGGTGGGGAATTGGGGACATTGGGGATGGGGGACATGGAGGGAGATTGGTCCCTCTGCCAGCTCCGTGTCCATCATGGTGGCCAGCGTGCTGCGGCCCTTCACAGTGGGTTGGGGGAGATTTGGGGTCATTTGGGGCGTTGGGGACGTGGAGGGACATTGGGGACATGGAGGGGTACTGGTGTCTCTGCCAGCTCTGTGTTCATCATGGTGGCCAACATGCTGTGGCTCTTCACAGTGGGTTAGGGGGGGATTTGGGAACCTTGGGGACATGGGGGGACATTGGGGACATGGGGGGACATTGGGGATATGGAAGAGAATTGGGGATGGGGGACATGGAGGGACATTGGTGACTCTGCCAGCTCCGTGTCCATCATGGTAGCCAATGTCCAGCGGCTCTTTGTGGTCACTGGGGATGTTGGGGACATTGGGGGGTCGTTGGGGACATTGGGGGGTCGTTGGGGACATTGGGGGACTGTTGGTGACATTTGAGAGAACGTGGGGGGTGTTTTGGCTGGGGGGACCCTGAGGGGACATGGGACAGTGCTGTCCCCACAGTGTCCTCATGGTGTCCAGTCCCTGTGAGGGGGGGCCTGGACACCTGGTCGCCCTCTGTCCCCCCCCCCCCACCCCCCCCCCGGGTGCCTTCCAGAACCTTCCCCCCCTCCTCCTCGGGTGTTACCCACAATCCCCTGGGACGGCAGCAAATGGCCCAGGGGGATTAGGGGGGATTAGGGACAGGGACAGGGAAGGGGGGGTCCCACAGTGCCAGGTCCCCTGAGTGTCGCCCACGTCTCCCCCCGCATGTCCCCAGTGTCCCTCTTGTCCCCGGCCTCGAGGCTGAGCCCCCTATGCCCCCTTACTCTCCCCAATGTCCCCTCACTGTCCCAAATGTCCCCAATGTCCCCACTGTCCCCCGAGACCCCACCTACATCAATAGCTCCACACTGACCCCCCCATGGCACCTCAACCCAATCTCCCCACAACCCCACGATGCCCTCAAACCTCCCAATGTCCCCCTGTCCCTGACATGTCCCCAATGTCCCCCGTCCCTGATACATTCCTGATGTCCCCAGTGTCCCCAGATCAGCTATGCCTCCACAGCCTCCAAGCCTCCAAGCTGTCAGACCCCTGTGTGTCCCCCACAAACCCCCAATGTCCCCCCATCCCTTACATGTCCCCAACGTCCCCCTGTCCCTGACATGTCCCCGTGTGCCCAGATCCCCCAGATCAGCTACGCCTCCACAGCCCCCGAGCTGTCAGGCCTCTGTGTGTCCCCAAACCCCCCAATGTCCCCCTGTCCCTTACATGTCCCCAGTGTCCCCCTGTCCCTGACACGTCCCCATATCCCCAATGTCCTCCTGTTGCTGACATTCCCCCAATGTCCTCCTATCGCTGACATGCCCCCAATGTCCCCAATGTCCCCAGATCCCCCAGATCAGCTACGCCTCCACGGCCCCCGAGCTGTCGGACCCCGGGCGTTACGAGTTCTTCTCGCGGGTGGTGCCGCCCGACTCGTACCAGGCACAGGCCATGGTGGCCGTGGTGCGGGCGCTGGGCTGGAGCTACGTCAGCACGCTGGCCTCCGAGGGCAACTACGGCGAGAGCGGCGTTGAGGCCTTCGTGCAGAGCTCCCGTGAGGCCGGTGAGCTGGACTGGGCTGTACTGGGGTGTACTGGGTTGTACTGGGCTGTACTGGGTTGTACTGGGTTGTACTGGGGTGTACTGGGTTGTACTGGACTGTACTGGGTTATACTGGATTATATTGGGTTGTATTGGGCTGTACTGGGTTGTACTGGGTTTTACTGGGCTGTACTGGGTCGTACTGGGCTATACTGGGTTATATGGGGTTGTACTGGGCTGTACTGGGTTATACTGGATTATATTGAGTTGTATTGGGCTGTACTGGGTTGTATTGGGTTTTACTGGGCTGTACTGGGCTATACTGGGTTATATGGGGTTGTACTGGGCTGTACTTGGTTATACTGGGTTATATTGGGTTGTACTGGGTTGTACTTGATTATACTGGGTTGTACTGGGTTGCACTGGGTTATATTGGGTTGTACTGGGCTGTACTGGATTATACTGGGTTATACATGGTTGTACTGGGCTGTACTGGGTTGTACTGGGTTATACTGGATTCTACTGGGTTACACTGGGTAGTACTGGGGCACTGGGAGCACTGGGAGGAACACTGGTTTATACTGGGATGTACTGGGAGGGTGAGCTCTGCAGGGAAGGGGGAGGTTCTGAGGCTGGGGCACGAAGGGTGGTCCCTATCCACACTGGTCCATACTGGTCCGTACTGGTTTATACTGGTCCGTACTGGGACAGGGGGCCTGTGCATTGCCCAGTCCATCAAGATCCCGCGGGAGCCGAAGCCGGGGGAGTTCGCCAAGGTCATCGGGCGCCTGATGGAGACGTCGACCGCGCGCGGGGTTGTGCTCTTCGCCAACGAGGATGACATCCGGTGAGACCAGTGCATCCCAGTGCACACCAGTATACACCAGTCTTGTCCCAGTCCCTCCCCAGTGCTCCTCAGCCAGCTGGAGTTCATACCAGTTCATTCCAGTCCAGTTAGGTCCCCTCCCAGTAGCTCCCCAGTCCAACCCAGTGGCCTCCCAGTCCTTCACAGTCCCTCCCAGTAGCCTCCACTGTCCCTCCCAGTTACCTCCCTGTGCCCTTGAGTCCATCCCAGTAGCCCCCAGTCTATCCCAGTAGCCCCCAGTCTATCCCAGTAGCCCCCAGTCCATCCCAGTAGACCCTCAGTGATCTCCATTCTCTCCCAGTCCCATCCCAATAATACCCAAGTGTCTCTGAGTTCATTCCAGTGACCCCTAATCCTTCCCAGTAGCCCTCAGTCCATCCCAGTGACCCCCAGTCCCTCCCAGTAGCCCCCAGTCCATCCCAGTAGCCCCCAGTCCATCCCAGTAGCCCTCAGTCCATCCCAGTAGCCCACAGTCCATCCCAGTGACCCCCAGTCCATCTCAGTAGCCCCCAGTCCATCCCAGTAGCCTCCAGTCCATCCCAGTAGTCCTCAGTCCATCCCAGTAGCCCGCAGTCCCTCCCAGTAGCCCGCAGTCCATCCCAGTAGCCCGCAGTCCATCCCAGTAGCTCCCAGTCTCTCCCAGTTTGCCCAGTAGTTGTGCCTGTCCCCGCAGGCGGGTGCTGGAGGCCGCCACTCTGGCCAACCTGTCCGGCCACTTCTCCTGGGTGGGCTCGGACAGCTGGGGGGCCAAGATGGCACCGGTGCAGGGCCTGGAGGACGCGGCACACGGGGCCATCACCATCCTGCCCAAACGAGCCTCGGTGCCCGGTGAGCACTGGGGGGGACTGGGAGGGAATGGGGACCCTGGGAGGGAATGGGGACAGTGGGGGCACTGGGATGGACTGGGAGGGAATGGGGACACTGGGGGCACTGGGATGGACTGGGGGCATGGGGGACTGGGAGGGACTGGGAGGGAATGGGGACACTGGGAGGGAATGGGGACACTGGAATGAACTGAGGACACTGGAATGGACTGGGGGCATTGGGAGGGACTGGGGGCACCGGGGGACTGGGGAGACTGAGGGCTGGGGAAACTGGGATGGACTGGAGGCTACTGGGAGGGACTGGGGGCTACTGGGAAGTTATTAGGAGGGACTGGGGTGAATTCGGAGGGGCTGGGAGAGACTGGAGGTTGTTGGGGGGAGTTCTGGAGTGGTTTTGGGAGCTCCAGGGGGGCTCTTAGGGGGTTTTGGGGAGACCTGAGGGGTTCTGGAGGGACCCGGGTGGGCTCATAAGGGGGAACTCGGAGCGGGTGTGGGGGTTCATGGGACACTCAGGATTCTGAGGGGTCCTCTGTGGCTCTGTGGAATCCCCATGTCCCCATGGGTCCCCCGTGGTTCTGTGAGGTCCTCCTGACCCCGGTGGCTCTGTGGGGTCCCCCCCTGACCCCGCGGTGTCCCCGTGTCCCCCCCAGGCTTTGACGAGTACTTCATGTCGCGCTCTCTGGAGAACAACCGCCGCAACCTCTGGTTCCACGAGTTCTGGGAGGACGATTTCAACTGCCGGCTGCCCCACGGCACCGCGCCCCACGGGGACCCCGCGGGGGCACCCGGCACGCCCGTGCGCAAGTGCACAGGTACCCTGCCCTATAGGCACCCCATAGAGACCCCACAGGTCCCCTGCCCCACGGGAACCCCATAGGGACCCCATAGGGACCCCACAGGTACCCTGCCCCACAGGGACCCTAGAGGGACCCCATAGGGACCCCATAGAGACCCCATAGGGACCCCATAGAGACCCCATAAGTACCCTGCCCTATAGGAACCCCATAGGGACCCCATAGGGACCCCAGAGATACCCTTCCCCATAGGGACCCCATAGGGACGCAACAAGGACCCCATAGGTACCCTATAGGGACGCCACAGATGTCCCACAGGGACCCTGCCCTATAGGGACTCCATAGAGACCCCATAGGGAACCCATAAGTACCCTGCCCTATAGGGACCCCATAGGGATCCCACAGAGACCCTGCCCCAAAGACCCCACAGGGACCCCACAGGGACCCGACAGAGATGCCACAGGTTAAGTTTAGGGTGTCCCTGGCAGGTTTAGGGTGCCCATTTGGAGTCCCCTCAGGGCGGGAGCACATTGGGCAGGACTTGCCCTACGAGGAGGAGGGGAAGGTGTGGTGTCCCTAGTGGGTTTGGGGTGCCCATGGCAGGTTTAGGGTGCTGTGGCAGGTTTGGGGTGCCCATGGAGGATTTAGGGTGCTCATTTGGGATCCCTCAGGGTGGGAGCGCATCGGGCAGGACTTGCCCTACAAGCAGGAGAGGAAGGAGCAGTTTGTCATTGATGCTGTGCTGGCCATGGCGGGTTTGGGGTGCCCATGGCGGGTTTGGGGTGTCCCTGGCAGGTTTAGGGTGCTGTGGTAGGTTTGGGGTGCCCATGTGGGGTCTCTGGTCCCCCAGGGCGGGAGCGCATCGGGCGGGACTCGCCCTACGAGCAGGAGGGGAAGGTTCAGTTCGTCATCGATGCCGTGCTGGCCATGGCCCACGGGCTGCACTCGATGCTGGGCGAGGCCTGCCCGGGCGGGGGGCTCTGTGCCCACATGGACCCCCCTGACGGGCGCCGCCTGCTCACCCACATCCGCAGGGTGGCCTTTAATGGTACTGGGGGCACTGGGAGCCTACTGGGATATGGGAGGGGGGCACTGGGAGGGAGCTGGAGGCGCTGGAGACCATACTGGGAGGTATTGGGATATACTGGGAGGCACTGGGGACCATACTGGGAATTACTGGAAGGTATTGGGATGTACTGGGAGGCACTGGGAGGGAGTTGGGGCACTGGAGACCATACTGGGAGTTATTGGGAGGTATTGGGATGTACTGGGAGGCACTGGGAAGGGGATGGCAGCACTGGAGACCATACTGGGAGGCACTGGGATGTACTGGGGGAAATTGAGAGAGGCATGGGAGGACTTGAGACCACACTGGGATGTACTGGGAACCACTGTGGGGCAGTGGGAAGGGGATGGTGGCGCTGGTAACCATACTGGGAGCACTGGTCTGCCTTGTACGGGGGGCATGCTGGGGCTGGGTGGGTCACTGACCTTTCATGTGGGGTGGCACGGGATGTCTCTGACCTAGACCAGTGGTTACTGGTTTATACTGGTCCATACTGGTGCACAGGCAGCGCAGGGACGCCGGTGTCCTTCAACGAGAACGGGGACGCCCCTGGGCGCTACGACATCTTCCAGTTCCAGGGAGGCAACGGCACCGGGGCCTACCGGGCTGTGGGGCAGTGGGTGCAGGGGCTGCACCTGCAGGTGGGTCCGGGACCCCCGAGCCCCCCAGAGTCCAAGGGTGCCCCCCAGGGGTGCCCCCTGTGCCCCTTAGGGTCTGCCGGGGGGATCCCAGTGGCCAACTGGGAGTACTGGGTGGGGGATGCCCTGCTCTCCCTGGGGGGGGTATCCTTGGGGGGCTTGGGGGAACCATGGGGTGCTTGTGGGGGTCTCTGAAGGGGCTTGAGGTGTCCATGAGGCGTGTTTGGGTTTTCCATAGGGTGTTCAGGGTGTCCCTGGGGTATTTAGGGTGTCCATGGAGAGTTTCAGGCATCCATGTGGGGTGTTTGGGATTTCCATTGGCTGTTTAGGGTGTCTGTGGAGGGTTTGGGGGATCCATGAGGTGCCCATGAAGGGTTGAGATGTCCATAGGGTGTTCGAGGTGTCCCTGGGGAGGTTTGGGGTGTCCTTGCGGAGGTTTGGGGTGTCCCTGGGGTGTTCAAGGTGTCCCTGGGGAGGTTTGGGGTGTCCCTGGGGTATCTGGGGTGTCCATGGAGGGTTTGAGGTGTCCATGGGGGGTGTTTGGGTTTTCTATTGGCTGTTTAGGGTGTCCATGGAGGGTTTGGGGGATCCATGAGGTGCCCATAAAGGGTTGGGATGTCCATAGGGTGTTCGAGGTGTCCCTGGGGAGGTTTGGGGTGTCCCTGGTGTGTTCAAGGTGTCCCTGGGGAGGTTTGGGGTGTCCCTGGGGTATCTGGGGTGTCCATGGAGGGTTTGGGGGATCCACGAGGTGCCAATGAAGGGTTGGGATGTCCATAGGGTGTTCGAGGTGTCCCTGGGGAGGTTTGGGGTGTCCCTGGGATGTTTGCGGTGTCCATGGGGTGTTCAAGGCGTCCCTGGGGAGGTTTGGGGTGTCCAAGGTGTCCATGGGGAGATTTGGGGTGTCCCTGGGGTGTTCAAGGTGTCCCTGGGGTGTCCCTGACCATCTCCCCACCAGGAGGATGCCATGGCCTGGGGCTCCAACTCGTCGTCACCGCCACCCTCGGTGTGCAGCCTGCCGTGCGGCCCCGGCGAGCGCAAGAAGCCGGTGAAGGGGGTTCCGTGCTGCTGGCACTGCGAGCTCTGCGGGGGCTACCAGTACCGGGCCGACCTGTTCACCTGCCTGCCCTGCGCCTCTCACCTGCGGCCCACGCCCAACCGCACCGCCTGCCGCCCCACGCCCGTGCTGCGCCTCAGCTGGGGCCACCCCTGCGCCGCCGTCCCGCTGGCCCTGGCCACGCTGGGGCTCATGGCCACCGCCTTCGTGCTGGTCACCTTCGTGCGGCACCACGAGACGCCCATCGTCAAAGCGTCGGGGCGAGAGCTGAGCTACGTGCTGCTGGTTGGAATCGCCCTGGTCTACGCCATCACCTTCGTCATGGTGGCCGAGCCCGGCGTGGGGGTCTGCGCCCTGAGGAGGCTCTTCCTGGGCATGGGCATGAGCCTGACGTACGCCGCGCTGCTGACCAAGACCAACCGCATCTACCGCATCTTCGAGCAGGGTGAGGGGCTGGGGGGCACAGGAGGGGCTGGGGGGAATGGTGTGAGGGGCTGGGGGGCATGGGTGAGGGGATGGGGTCTCACCTGTGCCATGCTCTCAGCAACACCAACCTATATCTTCGAGCAGGGTGAGGGGTTGGGGGGCACGGGAGGGGCTGGGGGGCACAGGGTGAGGGGTTGGGGCTGGGGTCTCACCTGCACCGTGCTCTCACCAAGATCAACAGCATTGCCACATCTTTGAGCAGAGTGAGGGGCTGGGGGGCACAGTGGGGTGGGAAGACAGGGTGAGGGGCTTTGGGCAGGGGTGAGGGGCACTGGGAGGTGGGAGCCTGGGGTGAGGGGCTGCATGAGGAACATGGGACAGGGTCCCCACCCTGTGGGGAGGGGGAGTCACCAAGGGAGGTGACTTCCAGAGCCTCCAAAAGTGTTGGGGTTCCAGATCAGACTGAAGGACGCGGGGTACCCCCACCACCCCTTCAGGCCAGGCGAGCTCTGGGGGTCCCAGCAGCCCCCCATAACCCATCCACACCCTGCAGGGAAGCGCTCGGTGACGCCGCCACGCTTCATCAGCCCCACCTCACAGCTGGTCATCACCTTCACGCTCAGCGGGCTGCAGCTGGTGGCTGTGGCCACCTGGCTGCTGGTGCAGCCACCCCACGCCCTCATCGACTACGAGATGGGCCGGACCCCCGACCCCGAGGCGGCGCGGGGGGTCCTGCGCTGCGACATGGCCGAGGGGGGCATGCTGGCCTGCCTGGCCTACGCGCTGCTGCTGATGCTCACCTGCACCGTGTACGCCGTCAAAGCGCGCGGCGTCCCTGAGAACTTCAACGAGGCCAAGCCCATCGGCTTCGCCATGTACACCACCTGCGTGGTGTGGCTCGCCTTCGGGCCCATCTTCTTCGGGGCTGCGCAGTCGGCAGAGAGGGTGAGGAAGGGGGTTTGGGGTTTCTGAGGGTATTTGGGGGGTCCTTGGGGGTATTTGGGGGATCAGTGTGGGCACACATGGTCTGGTTTGCCTTCGGGCCCACCTTTGGCACTGCCCAGTCAGTAGAGAGGATGAGGAGGAGGGTTTGGGGTCCCTGGGAGGTCTCTGGAGGTATTTGGGGTGTCACTGTGGGCACACGTGGTCTGGTTTGCCTTCAGGCCCACCTTTGGCACTGCCCAGTCAGTAGAGAGGGTGAGGAGAGGGGTTTGGGGGGGTCCCTAGGGGTATTTGGAGGCCCCCTGGGGGCACTTGGTGGGGGGGCTCAGTTTTGGGGTCAATGGGATTTAGCTATCAGTGGGATTTGGGTGACAGTGGAATTTGGGGATGCCAGTTTTTGGGGTCAGTAGGATTTTGGGGTACCATTTTTGGGGTGCACATGCAGACAGCCATGCTGACGGTGTCCATGAGCCCTTGGGACAGCTGGACTGGGGAATGGCTGGGTTTGGGGGGGTCAGTGGGATTTGGGATGGGGGATTTTGGGGTCAGTGGGATTTTGGGGTCAGTGGGATTTTGGGGTACCGTTTTTTGGGGTGCAGGTGCACGTGCAGACGGCCACACTGACGGTGTCCATGTCCCTGTCGGCCTCGGTGTCCCTGGGGCTCCTCTACGCCCCCAAGGTCTACGTGATCCTGCTGCACCCCGAGCGCAACCAGCCCAAGCGGCGCGGGTGCCGACCCCCCCCCCGTAGGGACCACCGGATTGGGGGACCCCCGGCACCCTAAAACCCCAGAGACCCCTCCCCACAATAAAGCTGCTCCTGCAAACCCCCAGAAATTGGTTTTTTTTGGGGTGAGACAGAGCTGGAGAAGGGGTGGCTGTGAGTTTATTGTGGTGCAGTGGGGTTTTTTATGGGGTGGGGACAGAGGGGGATCCCCCGTTTTTAGGGACCCCCCCCCACCAGCAGCTCCAGCCACCGTGTCAGAGTGGGGGGGGTCTGGGGGTGCCTGTGGAGGAAAAAAGGGGTTTGGGGGTCACTCCCAGGACCCCCCGTGCCCCCTTAAGAGCCCCCCCAAACCCACCAAGAACCCTAAAACCATCCCTGGGTGCCCAAGTGCCTCTGGAACCCCCCCAAATTGCCTCTGGGACACCCCCAAATTGCCCTCAGTGACCCCCAAGTGCCCCCTCATGACCCCCAAACCACCTCCAGGATCTCCCAGTGCCTCTGGGAAGCCCAAAATTGCCCTCAGTGACCCCCAATGACCCCAAACCACCTCGAGGCACCCCACGTGCCACTGGGAACCCCAAAATTGTCCTCAGCACCCCCGAGGACCCCCAACCCACCTCCAGGGACCCTCAAATTGCCCCTGGATTCCTAAACCTGTCCCACAGACCCCCCCAAATCCCCTCCGAGGGACCCCCAAACACCCCACAGACCCCCCCAAAGGACTCACAGGGATGGGGGGGGCCCCCTTTGTGGGGGGCAGCAGTTTCACTCCCCCGTTCTTGGGGTACCCCGGCTCCACCTTCAGTGTCCAGAGGGTCTGGGCCCCCTGGGGGCCCCCCAGGACCTGCAGGAGCCCCAGGTCCGGCTGCCAGTCCAGGGCGAACCTGGGGGATCACCAGGGGAGTTGGGGTGAGCCCCCCAATTAACCCCCAGCCCCCCAATCAACCCCCCACTCTGGCAATTGCCCCAGAGTCCCCCCAGAACTGCCCCAAAAACCCCCCTGACCTTCTACAAAGACACCCCCCAACCTCTCCCACAGCCCCCCATTAACCTCCTAAATGCCCCTACCCCTCCCAGTTACCCCCTAGACCCTTCAGACTTACCACAAAGACCCCCCCAACTGCCCCCCAAAGCCCCCCTCACCTGTTCCTCAGGTGTGCCACCTCTTCCCAGAGGCTCCAGCTCTCCCAGCAGCGCTGCTGCAGCTCCAGCAGCCCCGGGCCCAGGGGAGGGGGCAGCCCCAGGGGGGGTTCCTGGGGGGAAAAGGAGGAGGTGGTGAGACCCCAAAAGCGCCCAGAACCCCCGACACCCCCAGATCAGTCCCCAACCCCAAAGTGCAGCCCCACAACCTTTCTGACCCCCAAAAATTCCCCCCGAGCCCAGCTCTCAGTGCTCCCCCAAATCCCTCCCAGTGCCCCCTCAGCCCCCAATCCCTCACCCCGAGCCCCCAAATCCTCCCCAGACCCCCCAAAATCCCCCCATAGCCACTCACCTGCAGTCGGACCTCCCCACTGGGGGTGAGGGACAGGTGAAGGGGGGGCAGGGAATGGGAGGATCCAGGAGGGGGTCCCAGCTCCAGCTCCTTCTTGGGGGTCCCTGGGGAGGGGGGCAGCACCTGGGCCCCTGCCAGGGTCTGGTACAGCTCACATGAGGCCTTCACCCTGAAGGAAATGACAGAATGTGGGTGGGGGGGACACGACCACCCCCCTAAAATTCCTGGGTCCTCCCCACTGTCCCAGGAGCCCCACTTGGACCCCTCTTCCAGGGCTCTCCCCAACGTTGGAGGTCCCCCCCAAACTCCTGGGTCCCTCTCAGGACCCCCAAAATCTCAGGGGCTCCCAACTCCACATCTCATCCTCCTCACCTGTGGCCCCCCCATGACTCCCTCACCTGTCCCCATCCCTCACCTGTCCCCTCACCTGTTCACCCTGTCCCGCAGTCCCTGCAGCTCCTCCTGCCGGCGGAGCCGCTGCAGGCGCCGCTCCTGAACCCGCCGGAGCAGCTGGGGGGAGAAAGAGACCCCAAATTGGGGGGAAAAGACCCCAAATTACAAGGGAAAGTGACTCCACATTTCAGGGGAAAAATATCTCAGACTAAAAGAGAACGAGACCCCAAATTTAGGGGGAAGGAGACCCCAAACTGGAAGAGACAAACTCCAACTAGCAGGGAAAAGACCCCAAATTTGGGGAGAAAAAGACCCCAGAAAAATAGTTCAGACTAGGGGAGAACGAGACCCAAAATTTAGGGGGAAAGAGAGCCCAAACTGGGAGAGACAAATTCCAATTAGCAGGGGAAAAGACTCCAAATTTGGGGAGAAAAAGACCCCAGGCTGCAGAGAGATCCCAAATTGGGGGTAGACACCAAAAGGGGGAGAATGAGCTGAGACCCAAAGGGAGAAGGAACCCCAGCATGGATCCCCCAATGGGCAGGGGCACCCCAAGGTAAGTGGGACCCACCAGGAGCCCCCACAGGGCAGGGGGACCCCAAAGTCTCACCTGGTCCCGTCTCTCTGTGGCCTCACGCACCTTCTGCTTCAGCTCTTCTTGCTGGGGTGGAAAGGAGGGACAGCACCCATGGGAGCCCCCAGACCCACACTGTGCCCCCAGAGGAGCCCCCAGACCCACTCTGTGCCCCCAGACCCACAGTGCCCCCAGCCCCCCTGCACCCATAGAACCCCCGAGGACCCACATTATGCCCCCAGCGACTCCTGCTCCCCCAGCCCCCCAGGGACCCCCATCTCCTCAGCACCCCTGGGACCCCCAGCCCCCCAGGGACCCCCGTACCTGTTCCAGCCGTGCTTCCAGGGCTGCCTTCCCTCGCTGCAGCAGCTGCTGGCCCCGCTCCAGCTGCTCCAGGGCAGTGGGCACGGCCTCCTCCAGGGCCCCCAGGGCCTCCCCGTACTTTGCCTTCAGCTCCTGCCAGCACCCCCGAGCCTGTGCCACCGCCTCGCCTGAGGGGGAGCCCCACATCAGCCCCCCAAACATGAGGGACCCCAAAAGGGACCTGGGAGTCGCCAATCCCTCCCAAAGGGGTCCCAGGAACTCCCAAACTGGAGCCAGGAACCCCCAAACCTCTGCCCCAAACCGGACCCCAGAACCCCCAAACCCCTGCCCCAAACTGGACCCAGGAACCCCCAAACCCCTGCCCCAAGGGAAGCCAGGAACCCCCAAAGTGGACAAGGAAGGTCAAGGGGTTTAGGGGTTTGTGGTATTCACGTGTTCTCTGAACAGAGAGAAGCTGTGAGATAAGCAGAGAAGGAAAATGCAATTCTTATCTCGTTTGTTGTGCTAAAGTAGAATGCAATATGGAGATTGTTTACCCTAAGTGAGGATGTTTTGTTCCCTTGGTCTATCAGGGCCAAGAATTGTGTGTGTGGGGGGCTGTCACAGAAAATCATAGATAAGAGCAGCTGCGAGCAAGAGTGAGTGCATGGCAGATTCAGTTTCGATGAAATGTACATAGTATAGTATAATAAAATAATTTTTTAGCTTTCTGATGATGGAGTCAGATGCATCATTCTCTCTCCTCTTTGTCCGGGTCACCTTTGATTTAAAATAGGCCAACTCAAGAGTTCGGGGCCTCAGGGGGTTTTGGGGGGCTCACGCAGGCTTGAGGGCAGCTCTGGGTCCAGTTTGAGGGCTCAGGAGGTTTGGGGGTTCAGTTTGGGGGGGGTTAAGGGTTTTTTGGGGGCTCACGTAAGTTGGTGGGGGCCAGGGGCTGCCCCGGGTTCTCGATGACCCCCAGGAGCATCTTCAGCACCCGGAGCTGGGACAGGAGCAGCTTCTGCTTCCGCCGGGTGTCCTGGGGGGCAGGTTTGGGGTGTCACGGGAGATTTGGGGTGCCAAGGGGGTTGGGGGAGGTCACAGAGCAGGTGTTAGAGGTGTGGGGAAAAATGGGGTGTGGAGAGGAGAGGAGAACTGGGGGGGACAAAGGAGAATTTTTGGAGGAAAACAAGGAGGCAGAAAGAATGACAGAAAATAGGGCAGTTGAGAAAGTTTAGCAGATAAATATGGAAGTCACTAAAAGAATCAAGGCCAGATAAGGCAGCTGTGAGAAATTTGGGGGGGGGTTAGAAGTAATTTTAGGGCAAATGTGGAGGTTTTAGGGAGGAAGTAAGGAGGCCAGGGACAGCTCTGGGGCAGACGTGAGTGCTGCAGGTCTATTCTGAGGTGCTGTGGGGCAGTTTTGGGGTCTCACCATTTGATGTTCCACCAGGACCCGGGTGGGGACGTCACCCTCCTCCTCCTCCAACTCCAGGGCGGCCTCAAGCGCTGCCAGCGCGCTGGCGACAAGTGTGGGGACACGGGTGAGGATGGGGGACACAGCTGGGTATGGGGGCGACACCCCCCAGACCCCTCCAGGAACGAGGAGAGCCCCCCGATACCCCGCAGTGACACGAGTGGGGACATGAAGACAACCAGGACCCTTCCGAGGACACGCGTGGGGTCCCGAGGACCCCCGTGGGGATGAGGAGACCCCTCGGCGAACCCCCCCCCCAATCCCCAGAGCCCTCAGGATACGTGAGAGCACGGAGACACTGCAGTGCCCCGTGTGGGGCGGGGCGTCACCCCAAGGAGCCCGTAAGGACCCGGTGAACCCTCAGGGATCCCAATGGCACCCAGTGAACCCTCCGAGGTCCCCGCAGGGTGTTGGGGGCCGTTCCCGACGACCCCGACCCAAGATGGCGGCCGGGCAGCCCTCAGGGGTTCCCGAGTTGGGTGGGGGGGTCGCGCGCTCACCCCCTCGCGCGCTCCAGCCGCGCCGCCATTGCCGCCCCGTCTTCCCGCGCTCCCGCCTCGCTCCGCCCACCCGAATGGCGGCGACCAATCAGCGCCGGCGCCCACTCTGTTTAAGCCTAGCTGACCAATCCCCGCTCGCCTCCGCTCTCGCCAACCAATCACCGCGTGAGAAGGGCTAAGGGCGTTCTCACTGATGCACAATGCAGCCAATCACAATGCGCGGCGAGAAAGCCACGCCCCTCACTGCCCTGGAGTCCTCAGAGCGGCTGCCATGATGGGCGGGGCAGCGGGAGGGACTGGGTTACGCCGGGAGGGACTGAGTTATACTGGGAGGGATCGCTGCTGTCCCAGCGCGGCCAGGGGTTCCCAAAGTGGCCTCTACCTTCAATAATCACACGACACCTCTTCCCACACCCCCATGGGGGGAGGGGCCTTTATTCCCCCCCAGTTTGGGGAGCAGGGTGGGGGAGGGGTGTCCCCCAAGCTGGGGGGGGACACACAGGACACCCCTCCCCCCATCATCGCCGCCGCCGCCGCTGCACCACGGTCCAGCCGTCCGAGGGGGGCGGGGGTGTCCCGCACTCCATGGCCTGGGGGGGACAATGACATCATCAGTGTCACACACACCCCCCAGTGATGTCATCAGTGCAATAAACACCCTTGGTGTGATGTCACCCTTAGTGACATCATCAGTGTCCCTCCCCCTCCATCACAGGGGTCCTGGGGGTCCCTCTTCCTAAATTTGGTGATGCCATCACTGACCCACCCCCACCCGTTTCCCCCCCGATGACATCATCAGGACTGAATGACATCATCAGGAATGACATCATTACCCCCTCACTTGGGGGTCCTGGGGAGTCACCACCCTCCAATTTAATGACATCATCAGTATTCCCCTCAGTTACATCCCATGACATCATCTCCATATCCCCACCCTCTCTGATGACATCATCAGCACCCTCCCAATCCAATTGGCTCCCAAGCAATGACATCATCAGCCATTCATGACATCATCCCAATGATGTCACCCCTCACCTCCTCCTCTTCCTCGCTGCTCTCCTCCTCCTCCTCCTCCCCTCGCTCCGGGGGGTTCTGTGGGGCTGTGGGGGGGGTCCCAGGGGGGCTCTGGGGGTCTCCCCCCGGGCGGGCGGTGGCCAGGGCGGCGGCCAGGGCGGGGCCACGCCGGGCCAGAGCCCCCAGGGCCGCCCCCACCCCCCCAACATCCCCCTGCCGCGCCCGGGCAAAAAGGGTCACCAGCTCCTGGCTCACCTGCAGGGGGACACTGGGATGGACTGGGAACCACTGGGAGGGGACTGGGATGGACCAGGAACCACTGGGGAGGAGACTGGGATGGGTGTAGGGGATGCCAAGGGGCAATGTGTGGGACTGGGATGTACTGGGATGTACTGGAATGGGTGTGGGGGATGCCGAGGGGCAATGTGTGGGACTGGGATGGGTCTGGGGGGTGATTTCTGGGACTGGGATGTACTGGAAGGTAGTAAAAGAGCACTGAGAACAGACTGGTCTATACTGGGAGGCACTGGGAGCACCGAAGGATGATGATAACAGCCTGGGGATGGACTGGGATGAACTGGAAGTGGCTGCTGGTAACATCCTTGTCCATACTGGTTTATACTGGGAGCACATGGAAGGGACAAGGGTACCAGGAGGGGACAAAGGCCGCTAAAAGACGCTGAGAGCAGCCCGAGGACAAACTGGGCTGTACTGGGAGTGCCTGGGGGAGGTTGGCCAGCTGCTGGGAGCACACTGCTCCATACTGGTCCATACTGGTCCGTACTGGGAGCCCACCTGCTGCAGGCTGCCGTCCTCTACCACTGTGTCGAACTCGTTGTCCATCACCTCGGCCAGGAAATCCTCCACCTCCTCCTGCTCCAGGTCAGCTGGGGAAAGGGGGGATCGGGGGGGGGTGTCACCTCTGCCACTCCTCCCCCCGGACCCTCCCTCCTCCCGTGGTAGGGGAGGGGCAGCACGCACCGTTCTGCGTGAAGAAGTCGAGCAGCGCCGAGCTGAGCCACGCGGCCTTTTCGGGACCCTGCGGCCCCCCGAAGCCCTGCGCCACCGCCAGCTGCGTGGACAGCCCGGGGGGGACATGGGGACACCCGGCGCTGGTCCCGGAGTGCCCCCTCTGTGTCCCCAAGTGGCCCCCGGAACCCCCTCACGCGGGCCCCTGTCATCTGCAGCGCCGCCCAACCCCCCAGCACAGCTCGCAGCTGTCCCCAGTGTCCCCCCCAAGGTGTCCCCAGGTGTCCCCGGTGACCCGCTCACCTGCAGCGCCGCCCACCCGCCCAGCACGGCCCGCACCCCCTCCGCGAACAGCGCCCGCGCCTCCACCCCGGGGGCCGCCATGACGGCGCTGCGCAGGCGTCGCGGCCGAGTGCCGAATCCGCGAGCGAGTGAGGCACGGAGCGATCCCCGAGTCACCGATGGAGCGTAGGGGCGTGACGAGGGGCGTGGTATTGAGGGGCGTGGCTTCAGGCAGCGGTAAAATAGGACTACAGCTCCCGACAGCCCCCGCGCGGTGGTGGTCACGTGAGGCAGGTGAGAGGGTGGGGTGGGGGGGCTGGGGTCTGGGGGGGGGGCTGGGGGGGATATGGGGCGCAGGGAGGATGTGAGGATATGGGGGCACAGGGGAGATATGGGGTAGAGGGACGATATAGGGCGCAGGTGGTTATGGGGGATATGGGGGAGAGGGGTTATATTGGGGCACAGGTGGCTCTGGGAGATATGGGGACACGGGGGGGGGGCTCTGGGGGATATGGGGGTACTATAGGGGGTGGGGGGCACGCAGGGGCTGGAGGAATGTGGAGAAGCTCTAGGGGGGCCATAGGGGCTTTAGGAGCTGGGGGGCTCTATGGGGTACAGGGGATTTAGGGGCTGGGGGGCTCTATGGGGTATAGGGGATTTAGGGGCTGGGGGGCTCTATGGGGTATATGGGATTTAGGGGCTGGGGGGCTCTATGGGGTATAGGGGATTTAGGGGCTGAGGGGTTCTGTGGGATATAGGGGGGCAGAGGGCGGGCTATATGGGACACACTGGAACTGAAGGGGCTATAGGGGGTGGGCTATGGTGGTCCAGGGGGGCTATAGGATCAGAACTGGGAACACTCCGCCCCTATAGGATACACAGGGAGCCCCACAGCGGGGAGGACTGAGGTACCTGTGGCATCCTTGGGGGGGCTACCTGTGGCACCCGGGGGGGGGGCCGAGGGTACCCATAGCATCCTTTGGGGGTACCTCTATCATCCTTGGGGGTACCCACAGCACCCGAGAGCGTCCCGAGGGTACCTATGGCATCCTTGGGGGCGGGCGTACCTGTAGCATCCTTTTGAGGGGGGGGGGCTGCCCCCGGAAGTCCTTCCTCCGCAGGAAGAGCAGCCGCTGTGCGGGGGGGGGGGGCCGGGGGGATGCTTCCACCCCCCCCAGATTTCGGGGACCCCCCCCAATTAACCCCGCTGCCCTTATTAATTACACCCTACCCCCCTCTCCGATTGCCCCCCCCCCCGCCCCCCCATCGAAGCCTCTTTGTCTCCCCTGCAGGTCCCCCCCCCGCGGGGGAGGGGGTGACGCGGCCACCGTCGGTGCCACCCGAGGGGGGGGGACACCCCTAAAATCGAGGTGACCCCCCCCGGACCCCTTAAACGCCCCCCGGACAAGCGGCCCCCTCCCCTCCTTCATCCACAGGGGCAGCTGGGGCTGGCGAGGGGGCGGCGGCGGGGCGGGGGGGTCACCCCCTAAAATTTTCGGGAGGGTGTGGGGGGGGTGGGGGAGTGAGGACAACCATGGCCGCCGATCTGGGGGACCCCAAAACTCCCGCGTCCCCCCCCCGCCCCCCCAAAACGCTTCTTTCGCAAGAGCGTGGAGGTGCTGGAGGAGGAGGAGCGGGTCGAGCGCGGCGGCGACCCCGGCCCGCGGGGCGACCCCCGGCTGGGGGGGGGCGAGGAGGGCGAGGAGGAGGCGGAGATGAAGGCCGTGGCCACCTCGCCCGGTGGCCGCTTCCTCAAGTTCGACATCGAGCTGGGGCGCGGCGCCTTCAAGACGGTCTTCAAGGGCTTCGACACTGACACCTGGGTGGAGGTGGCCTGGTGTGAGCTGCAGGTGAGCCCCGAGCCGGGTAGGGGGTCGTGGGGGGGGAGTTTTGTGGGGCTGGGGGTTGTGAGTTGGTGGGTGGGAGGTGAAATTTGAAATTTGGCTTTTTTAGGGTTATGGAGAGGTGATGGTGGGTTCTTGGTGGGGGTTTGAGGCTCTTTGGAAGATGGGGACACTCCAAAATTTGTCATGAAGTGCCTGATTGGCTTCTCAAGTTGGTGTTCAACTTCTTCCAAAGCTGTGAGTGGCTCCTCAAACTCAGCTTGAGGCTCTTCTGATATCAGTGATCCCCAAAATCCTCCCTTGAATCCCACAGTTGGTTCTTTGAACTCACCTTGAGCCCCTCCCAAAATCAGACGCCCCAAAATTCATCATGAACCCCTTGACTGGCCCCACAAATTGATGCTGAAACCCTTCCAAAGCTGTGATTGGTTCCTCAAACTCATCTTGAGGCTCTTCCAATATCAGTGATCTCCAAAATCCACCCATGAACCTTTCAGCTCACCTTGAGCCCCTCCCAAGGATGGGGACACCCCAAAATTCATAATGAACCCCCTGACTGGCCCCTGAAATCAAGACGCCAAAATCACCACAAACCCCACAGCCACCCCAAATCCCATCAATTCCCCCCAAATTGAGTTGCTTGTCCCCCAAAGTGCTTTGTTACCCCCTGAAACTGGGGGTGAGGATAATGATGATGATGATGATGATGATGATGATGATGATGATGATGGAGTTTGGGCGTGAGGATGCTGACCCTGGAGTTGGGAGATGATGACGATGATGATGATGCTGCTGGCAATGATCTTGAGGTTTAGGGATGATGATGATATTGGGGTTGGGGAATAATGATGATGGTGATGATTACAACCCTTGAGTTTGGGGATGATGATGATGACGACGACGATGATGATAACTGGAGTTGAAGGATGATGATGATGGTGCTGTCAACAACCCTGAGGTTCAGGCATGATGATGATGATGATCCTGGGGCTGGAAAATGATGATGAAAATGATGATGATGATGACAATCCTGGGGCTGGAAAATGGTGATGAAAACAGTGATAATGATGATGATGATGGGGCTGGAAAATGATGATGATGATATTATGATGATCCTGGGGCTGGAGAATGAGTATGAAAACGATGATGATGATGATGATCCTGGGGCTGGGGGCTGCTAATGCTGATGCTGCTGCTGGACTTTGGGGTGTGTCTGTGCCCCCCCAGGACCGCAAGCTGACCAAGGCGGAGCAGCAGCGCTTCAAGGAGGAGGCCGAGATGCTCAAGGGGCTGCAGCACCCCAACATCGTCCGCTTCTACGACTCCTGGGAGTCCTCGCTCCGCGGCAAGAAGTGCATCGTCCTCGTCACCGAGCTCATGACCTCGGGCACCCTCAAAACGTGAGTTGGGGGCGTGGGGGGACACCTTGGGGGGGTCTGGATGTGGCTGACAGGACCCCACAGGTACCTCAAGAGGTTCAAGGTGATGAAGCCGAAGGTGCTGCGGAGCTGGTGCCGGCAGATCCTGAAGGGGCTGCAGTTCCTGCACACGAGGACGCCGCCCATCATCCACCGCGACCTCAAGTGCGACAACATCTTCATCACCGGCCCCACCGGCTCCGTCAAGATCGGCGACCTGGGGCTGGCCACGCTCATGCGCACGTCCTTCGCCAAGAGCGTCATCGGTGAGTGCCGGGGGAACCTCGGGGGCGCCCCTGAGGGCACCCCCTGACCGCCCACCCCACAGGGACCCCCGAGTTCATGGCCCCCGAGATGTACGAGGAGCGCTACGACGAGTCCGTGGATGTCTACGCCTTCGGGATGTGCATGCTGGAGATGGGCACGTCCGAGTACCCCTACTCCGAGTGCCAGAACGCCGCCCAGATCTACCGCAAAGTCACCAGTGTGGGTGTCCCACCAGCCCCCTGAGACCCCCAAACTCCCCCTCAGAGCCCCTCAAGTCACCGTGTCCCCCCAACAGGGCATCAAGCCGGCAAGTTTCCACAAGGTGACGGACCCTGAGGTGAAGGAGATCATCGAGGGCTGCATCCGGCAGAACAAGGCTGAGAGGTGGGGTGGTGGTCTGGGACCTCTGCGGCCCCTCAGGACTGACCACACTGACCACACACCCCGCCCACGCCAGGCTGTCCATCCGGGACCTGCTGGACCACGCGTTCTTCGCCGAGGACACGGGGCTGCGCGTGGAGCTGGCCGAGGACGACGCAGGGCTGGACCCGGCGCTGGCGCTGCGGCTCTGGGTGGAGGACCCCAAAAAGCTCAAGGGCAAGCACAAGGACAACGAGGCCATCGAGTTCAGCTTCAACCTAGAGGCTGATGTCCCCGAGGAGGTGGCCTATGAGATGGTGAGGAGTGACCCCAAAAGTCTTCAGGGTTGGCCCCTAATTGGTCTTGATTCTCTCCAAATGCAATGAACTTCCAAAATTGTGGCTCAAGCTCACCTCGAGCACCCCAAAAGACAGTGGCAGCTCAAAAGTCATCCAGGAACCCAACAGCTGGTGCCTCCAATTCTTCTTGAGCCCCTTCCAGAACAGAAGTCACCCCAAAATTCATCCCTGAACTTCAGCTTGAACCTTTCCCAAAACCAATACCCCAAAATCCATCTTGGAACCTCAGCTTGAACCTCTCTCTCAAAATTCATCCCTAAACTTCACCTTGAACCTTTCCCAAAACTCATACCCCAAAATTTATCCCAGAACCTCAGCTTGAACCTCACCCAAAACAAATGACACCCCAAAATTCATCCTTTAATCTCACCTGGATCCTCTCCTAAAACTGACAGCCCCCAAAATTCCCTCTGGAACTGATCCTGAGTCCCCCCCAGGTCTCAGTGCCTCCCCTGGACACCCCAAATTCCATCTCTCAGGTGAAATCCGGGTTCTTCCACGAGAGCGACTCCAAGGCCGTGGCCAAATCCATCCGGGACCGGCTGGCGCTGGTGAGGAAGACGCGGGAGAAGAAGCAGGCGGAGGGCAGGGGGGGCCCCGAGAGCCGGGGGGGCCCCGAGAGCGAGGACACCGAGGTGGATCAGCACGTGAGGCAGCAGCTGCTGCGGGAGCAGCCCCCGCCCGGCCCTGGTGAGACCCCAAAACTGCCCCCAGACCTTCCAACTGCCCCCTAAAACTGCCCCCAGTGCCCCCAAAACTGCCCCTGGACACCCAGAACTGTACCCAGACTCTCAAACTGACCCCTAAAACTGCCCCCAGTGCTCTCAAAACTGCCCCTAGACACTCAGAACTGCCCCCAGACCCTCCAACTGCCCCCTAAAACTGCCCCCAGTGCCCCCAAAACTGCCCCCAGTACTCTCAAAACTGTACCCAGCCCCTGGACACTCAGAACTGTACCCAGACCCTCAAACTGACCCCTAAAACTGCCCCCAGTGCCCCCAAAACTGCCCCTGGACACCCAGAACTGCCACCAGACCTTCAAACTGACCCCTAGAGCTGTTCTCAGACCTTCAAACTGTCCCTGGACACTCAGAACTGCCCCCAGACTCTCAAACTGCCCCCTAAAACTGTCCCAAACCCCTCAAAACTACCTCCAGTGCCCCCAAACTACCCTAAGCCCCCCAAAATTGCCCCCCTTGTACCCCCAAACTGCCCTCAGCCTCCCCAAAGTGCCCCCTGCCCCCAGTGAGACCCCCCCCAGCAGTGACCCCCCCCCTCTTGCTCCCTCCCCACAGCCGAGGGGCTCCCGGACAATGTCCCCCCCACAGATGTCCCCGGTCTCTGCGGTGTCACCGGGGCACCTGACCAGCTCTGGGGGTACCCACAGGGAGCCCAGGATGGGGTGTCCCTCCCTGTGCCACCACCGGTAAGTGATTGTCACACTGGGGGGTCCTGGGGGGTCCAGACTCCCCTGGCACTGCCCTGTGTCCTGCAGGTGACCCAGGGGACCGAGGGGACAGCAGAGGATGGCACCAGAGGAGCCACCACGGAGCCACCTGGGCCTGAGGGGGACCCCTGTGGCTGTGGCGGGGGGTCGGTGACAGTGGGGACACAGCCACAGGTGGCACCCGGGGCACCGGGGCCGGGGATGGCACCGAGAGTGGCAGCGGGGGTGGCACTGCCAACTGCGGGGGTGACAGCGGCTCCTGGAGTGTCACCAGCGCAAGGGGTGCCACCTCCTGCTGGAGTGCCACCGGCCTCGGGCGGGACACCAGCTCTGGGGGTGCCACCAGCTCTGGGGGTGCCACCTTCAGCTGGAATGCCACCAGCTCCAGGAATGCCATCAGCTCCAGGGGTGACACCAGCCCAAGGAATAGTATCAGTGCCAGGGGTGACACCAGCTCCAGGAATGCCACCAACCCAGGGGATGGCATCAGTGCCAGGGGTGACACCAGCCCAAGGAATGCCACCAGGAGTGGCACCCCCAGCTGGGGTGCCACCACAGTTGGTCCCCATGGTGCAGCTGCAGCCAGGCCCTGGAATGCCACCAACAGCCCCTGGGTTGCCGCCAGGCCAGGGAATGCCGCCAGGTCCAGGAATGCCACTGCCATCTGGGATGCCACCAGCCCAGGGGATGCCACCACAGCCGGTCCCCACCATGCAGCCACAGCTGGTGCCAGGGATGTCACCAGCTCCAGGGATGCCACCAGTGATGGGGATGTCACCAGCTCTGGGGGTGACACCACTGTCCGTCATGACACCAGTCTTGGGGATGTCACCGGCCCCAGAGATGCCACCTCCATCCATGATGCCACCGGCCCAAGGGATGCCACCTCCGTCTGTGATGCCACCAGTCATGGGGGTGTCACCAGCCCCAGGGGTGCCACCACCATCCATGATGCCACCAGCCTCAGAGATGCCACCACCATCCATGGTGCCACCAGCCATGGTGATGCCACCAGCACAAGGGATGCCACCAGCACAAGGGATGCCAGCTCCACCCATGATGCCACCAGCCCAAGGGATGCCAACTTCATCCGTGATGCCACCAGCCCCAGGGGTGCCACCTCCATCTGTGCTGCCACCAGCCATGGGGATGTCACAAGCTCCAGAGATGCCACCACCATCCATGATGCCACCAGCCATGGGGATGTCACAAGTTCCAGAGATGCCACCACCATCCATGATGCCACCAGCCGCAGAGATGCCACCACAATCCATGATGCCACCAGCTGTGGGGATGTCACAAGCTCCAGAAATGCCACCACCATCCATGATGCCACCAGCCACAGAGATGCCACTACAATCCATGATGCCACCAGCTGTGGGGATGTCGCAAGCTCCAGAAATGCCACCACCATCCATGATGCCACCAGCCCCAGAGATGCCACCACCATCCCCAATGCCACAACCCCCGATGCTCCCTGGCCCCGAGGACCCCTCGGTGCCCGCCGAGGCCGCGTCCCTGCTGCGTGTCCCCGATGTCCCCGAAGTCCCTGGGCCGCGTGCCCGGCAGCGCCGCGCGTCGTGCCAGCGCCCTGCCCGCTTCCAGCTCACCGTGCTGCAGGTCAGGGCAGGGCTGGGGGCTGGGGGGCAGTGTGGGGACATCCCTGCACGGTCACAGAGTGTCACCACCCCCCAGGTGTCCTCAGCTGGGGACAACACGGTGGAGTGCCAGCTGGAGACCCATGACAGCAAGATGGTCACCTTCAGGTTTGACGTGGACGGGGACGCGCCCGAGGACATCGCCTGCTACATGGTGACCCCCGAGCTGTCCCCGTGTCCCCAGCCCGTGTCCCCTGCCCAATCTCTGTCCCCTGTACCCAGCCCGTGTCCCCTTCCCAAACCTATGTCCCCCGCCCCAATCTGTGTCCCTGTGTCCCCAGCCCGTGTCCCCTTCCCCAACCCATATCCCCCCTCAATCTCTGTCCCCCTCCCCAATCTGTGTCTCCATGTCCCCAGTCCATGTCCCCTTCCCAATGTCTGTCCCTCTCCCTCAGTGTCCCTCACCCCAATTTGTGTCCCTGTGCCACCAGCCCATGTCCCCGCCTCAATCTGTGTCCCCCCCAAACCACATCCTCTTCCCCAATCTGTGTCCCCTTCCCCAACCCATATCCCCCTTCAATCTGTGTCCCCCTCCCTACTTTGTGTCACCATGTCCCCCTACCCAATCTCTGTCCCCCTTCCCAATCTGTGTACCCCCAAATTATGTCCCCCCCTCCCAACCCGTGTCCCCCCCACAGGTCGAGGACAACTTTGTCCTGGAGGGAGAGAGGGACAAGTTCGTGGAGGAGCTCAAGGCCATCGTGGAGCAGGCACGGGGGATCCTCGGGACCCCCGCCCCGGACCCCCAGGTGCTCCCCCTGCCCCCACCCCCTCCTCACCCCTCTCCCCCCACCCAGACCCCTCCACTGACCCCCCAAATGTGTCTCCCCCCAGGTGGGACCCCTGGAGCCGCCAGCGGGTGGTGAGTACTGGGGGAGGGGAGGGGGCTGGGGTCCCGCCCCGCACCCGCTGACCCCTCGCCCCCCCCACCAGGGGAAGGACCCCCCCAGTCGTCACCTGTGGGGCGCTGGAGGTTCTGCATCAACCAAACCATCCGGAACCGAGAGGCCACTGGTGCGTCCCCAGGGGCTGGGAGGGGACATGGACCTGCCACCACACCCCCAGGGCTGGGGGGTGTCACCCCCACCCCTTCCCTGATGGGGGTGTCACCCTGACCCCATCCCTAACGGGGGTGTCTCCCCACAGGCCCTGGGGGACCCCCACCCACCCGGAGAGCCCTGGGGACATCGCAGGGTGGTCCCCAAGGACAGGGGACAAACAAGGGCGGAGCGTCGGAGCAGGACGGGCCGGGGGGGCCGGAGATGGCGGTCCCCAAAGCCCAGGACCTGGATGTCCCCAAGGGACAGGAGTCAGCTGTACCCAAACCGGAGGAGCTGGGTGTCCCTCAGGCTTTGGGGACAGCTGTCACTGGTCCCCAGGAGGTGGCTGAGCCCACAGTACCAGAGAGGATCAACCCCGAACCCCAAGATCTGGGGGCTCCCCAAGGCTCAGGGCTGAGTGTCCCCAGCCCTGGACACCCGGACGTGGCTGTCCCCAAACCTCCGGAGCTCAATGGCCACCAAGAGTCTGTCGTCCCTGGGGACACAGAGCCAGGTGTCCCCCAGGGACAGGGGACAATCACTGCCCCATTGGAGCAGGAGGGACCCAGGGAACCACCCGACCTCCCAGAGCCGGATGTGTCCCAAGAGCCAGGTGACCCCCAAGGACTGGGGACATTCGTCACTGGACCCCCAGAGCCACCAGGTGACCCCCAAGGACTGGGGACATTTGTCACCGGTGCCTGGGGGCAGGAGGGACCCCTGGGACCAGAGGTGAGTGTTCCCCACCCCTGAGCTCCAGGTGTCCTCTGGTCCCCAAGGTCTCAGTGTCCCTCATGGACCAGAGGCCACTGTCCCCATCCCCAGAACTTTGCTGTCCCCCAAACCCCAAGACCTCAGTGTTCCCCAAAGACAGGAATGACTGTCCCCAACCCCAGACTCCCTGTCCTCCAAACCCTGAGTCCTTGGTGTCCCTGAACCCCAAACCTCAATGACCCCAGAACCCCATCCAGGAGGCCTTGATGACCCCCAACTCCAGGACCCCAATGACCCTAAACCCAAACCCCCACGCTTTTGATGTCCCTTTAATCTTGAGATGTCAGTATCCCCCAAACCCTCCACCCCAAGACCCTACTGACCCTGGTGTACCCTGGCCGTGCTGACACCCTGTTCCCATCCCATCCCCATTCCCATCCCATCCCCAATCCCAATCCCATTCCCATCTCCATCCCCCATCCCTGTTCCCATCCCATTCCCGTTCCCATATTCCCACCCTCATTCCCACTCCCACTCCCAATCTTGTTCCCAATCTCATTCCCATTCCCATCCCTGTTCCCCTATTCCCATTCCTGTTCTCAATCCTGTTCCAAATCCCGTTCCCATTCCATTTCCCATTCCCATATTCCCATATTCCCATCCCTCATCCCAATCCCGATCTCATACCCAATC